>JARHVA010010680.1:140000-141094 GCA_037957365.1 Torreya grandis | reverse complement strand
CCACATCCTCAAGTAGAGTACTACACCCCACACTTATCACATTCTCTATGATCACACTTGGGACTCATCATGGGCCCCACTACAACCTCATCTTCATTTCACATCACCTTCATGCCATAATCACCTACATGCCAGATCACTAGGAACAGTGACCCATGGAATAGTGCCCATGAATAGTACTCATGAATACTACTTCATGAATAGTTATCTATGAATAGTAGCTTTCATACCCCACAAGAAATTTTTACTCACCTCTTTTTTCACTAATGAAATAATGATTTTTTATACAAAATCAAAATTCAAAGGTAAATAATGCTTTGTAAATCTTTAATTTATATTGGATGTCTTTAATATCTAATTTTTTAAATGCACAAAATAATATTCATTCTTTATATAATGGAAAATTAATTGATTGGATTCCTTAAGAAAAAAAGTTACTAAGACGTGCGAGGTCATAAGGCATTCAGGAATTCCATTTGGTAAAGAAAATTATCTTTTCCTAGGTATAGGACATGTTCCTTCACAAATTCAAAAGAAATATTAATGGTTGGGAGGTGATTTTTTTATCATTGGTCTGGGTGTGTTTTAAGTCCTTTAATAGAATCTTATTGGCCAACAATGAGTACTAATACTATTTTTGAATGTGATTCAAATTATATTTTTTTAAACTAACCAAAATGATGTGACACTTCATTTTAGGATAAATAGGAAGGTCAAACATATCTTAAATCAAATCCCTACTTTGTAAATATGACCCGTGGATCAATTAATTGGATAGATTATTCAATTTGTAACCTTCAAAAGATAATCACACATAAAATTAAGAATTATTATTTAATGAAATAATTTAAATTTTATTGATTTAAACATAATTAAAAAATCAATGGAATTATTTTCTTACACATTTATATAAAATCCAATAATCTATTTTTTTCACCTCAAGTGGGTGACATCCTCTAACTCTACTCAAACCCCCATGTGACCACAAAAAAATCCAAGTAGAAAGAACAAGAGTAAATTTAAAACCAATAAAATTAATTTTTTAATTCCTCTCCCAATTACCCACGCAATCACCCCTTCTAACCAAGGTAATT
>JARHVA010010680.1:120000-132500 GCA_037957365.1 Torreya grandis | reverse complement strand
TAAATTGTATCCCAACTAGAAAAAGTTGATGAGGAAGAGAGTATAATTTCATAATTCCTAGAAGGATATTTAAAGAAAAAATAGTAGAAAAATATTTGACTAAATGTTTTTTGGATATGTTACATATAAATTTTAGGTTATCTATACAAACAAGCATAAAATACATAAATATTTAATGGATACAAAAAGAGAACCATATGGACTACAAAATTAAGAAATTTAATGTTTTTTTTTTTTGTTTTATTATAAATTTAAATATGCTTCTCATAAATAATCATTTCATAATTGAAGTAATACACATCCACTATCTCAATATTTTTAAAATCATTTCCATCAACCAATAATACAAAATTTGTTGTACCAATCCTAATTATGGTGGCCTCCACTCCACCATTAATAATATGTTGGATTTATGAAAATTTTAAATAACTATTATATAATAATAAAATTATAGTTTTTTCACCTTTCGAGTTTCATCCATATTTAGGGATTATAGTATGACCACATCCATAATTAACCATAATAGTAGAACCAATCTAAGGTAGTTCTTAATGTCATAATAAAGATTATATTATTCTTAAATAAAATAATCCCTGAGTCATATCCATTCATAAGAAAATTTATTTCATTATTTTTTAAATTCTATTTTCATGCATGCTTGAATCAAATAACTTTAGTAAACATGTGAAATTATGCAAGCAAAATATTGGAGGGAATGTTTTAAAATAACCCATGTTTTTTAATAGATTGTTAACCTTTTCGTATAAAATTTTAAAACTAATGTCTGATTTTTTAGTGTAACATAAAAGTATTTATAATCATATTTTTTTATTCTTATATTTTATTAAAAATAACTTGGTTGTTATATAGTCTTCCTAGTATCTTGTTTCTATTACCAAAATCATAATTAATAGATTTTTAGTAGATTTTGAGTTATACTTAATAAAAATGAAATACATTTCATATATATGAATTATACACAAGTAATATCTTTTTTACAAGTAAAGATACTTCATAGGATTAGTTCAAATCATCTTCGAATAGCTCATATTAGCTTCAGAATTCATCAATCTAGTTTTGAATTTATATAGACTAGTTCAAAAGATGATAAAAGATATTTTGAAGAATGTGAATCCTTTTAGAAATCATACAAATATTTTTTAAGAATAGTGGTATAATTTTAATCATGTTTTTACATAGACTAATCTTTTCTTAAGCTGGCTAAAGAAAGAATAAATCTATGAGTACAATCAAACATCTTATTGACTTGAGTGTTGTAGAGGAACTAAAACAACCACATTAAAATTTTTGATCATTTTATAATTTCTTGAAATGTAAAAAAAAGGTTAAGAAAATTTAACAAGTAAAACACTCAAGAATTGTTGACATACATGGTTAGAAAATCGACTTGTTGACTTTCCATGCACCATATAAAAGAACTTTTATAAAAAAAAAGTCATAAAATAGCTGATCAAGGGTAAAAATGCAAAATAAAAAATAAAAAGATAGAAAATTTGAAAACCACCAAATATCTACATTTCCCAAATAATCAATAAATTTGTACTTGATTAAATTTGCCTTTCTACTATCTTTTGGCATCCAATAAAATTTTCCACATTAATAATAAGGAAGCAAAAGATAGATATCTAGGAGTATTAATAAGTTAATTGTTATGTTATTTTATTTCTAAATATCATTATAAATTTATTGATTATCAATAGTTTCACTTGATAATTTTTTTAGTAAAAAATTGTTTAAAAGGAAGTGAAAAAAATTATCCATGCATGAGGACATACATATGTCTAAGTGTGAGAGAGAAGATAAGAAAAGAGTTAAAAACCATAAACTGATGGATCTTTCCAAATAAATGCATTACTAATTTCAAAATACACTTTTCAAACACTTGAATACATTACTGAATTCATAACAATGTTCATTGGGATCTTACAATTCATCTTATATGGTTTGAAATAAGAAATGAGATGAATATATTTATTTGATTACTTAGAAATGAATTTAATATTCTCAATTAAAGATATCTTTGACTAAAGTACAATATAATTTTTAAAATGATAACAAAAAATGGATCAAGAGGGTTCATAAATATCTACTCCACATACCATCATAAGGAAACACAATACAATAAGCCTATGAATATTTTTAAATTCATAACAAATTTATTTGGGATAAAATAATTGGACCAATTTATACAAAGAACATGGCTAAAATAATTGATTGAGAAAACTAATTCTATAGGGAAAATAGTAACATACATGAGGACATGCATGAGTTTATGTGTGGAAGAATGAAGAAGGCATTAAATGACTTATTATATGAGTAAATGACACCATTTTTTCTTTCATAAATCATGTTCTAAAGTGAACTTATATGTAATTTTAAGAAATTATCCTTGTTTTAAAATAAAATATAAGAATATATCTTGTCTATTGTTTATAAGTCATTGCATTCTACATTGTTACTATTTTGAGATACTTTCTTAAAAAATAGATGTCAAATGTTGCATATGCAAGTTGAAATGAGTAAATAATGTACATACAAAAATTTAAAGTTCTCAAATACCAAAATAGGGACAATCTTTATGTAGCCCTATATATAATCAAGTTAATTTGGGACATGTCTTGATTGTACATGACATCAAGTTAGAAATTAGATGATAACATGGATTGAATATACATGACATCAACCAATTTTTAAAATATTTCTTATTTTGGGACATGTCTTTACTTTATATGACATCAACCAAGTTGAGTTTATCTAAATGAAGAGATTGACAACACTCATCATAACACATGTAGTCCATCATAAGCATGAGAATATGTTTAAATTCATTATCGAACATCTAATTTGGATAACTAGTGATGAATGAAATGTAAGTTTATTTATTTTAGGTTTAATTTTATATTTCAACACCAATGGAACAAAATAATTAAATGTTATTTATTAAATTTATTCACCTCTCATCTCAACATGTCTCTTACCACCTCTAAAATAAAACATGTCATTGATAACCATAACATAGGATAAGCCCATGCAACCACAATAGACCCATAATTTGCTTCATATCCAACTTTATTAGATAAACCCTAATGAAAAAATAATTATAATTTGGTAAACCTAATAATAAAAAATCTCCATAATAATTTTCTAACCCATTTTAAATCTCCAATGTCATCTTAAATAATAAAAAATATTTTCAAGGTTTATGCCTCCCACCCTTTTAAATCGAGCCTTTCCACCAATGTAATACAGACAACTATACATAGATAATTTTTTGCTGTAAACTAAATTACATAAACGATTTATAAAAGACTATGCACCAAAACATTAATCTATGCACATCAATATATAAAAACTATGCCAATTTTGAAACCCACAGAGGCATGAAAAACTATCTAAATCCCCTTTTTGATCTCCATTGTCACCTTAAAGAATAAAAAATAATCCATCACCAATGGGCAACATACTAAATCGTACCCATAATTTGTTTAACCTTTTCACCACAATGATATAGAAAATTATAAATAAATATTTTCCACCACAAACCATATTAAAAAAAATCCTTAGTAATAACTACATATCCAAAATATGATGTATGGACGTGGAGCTATCAAAACCGCACAATGTTTGAAACCCATGATGGCATGCAAAAACCTATCTAAACCCTTTATTCAATTTGCACTATCATTTTTTATAAAAGGAAAATATTGTATTATCAACAAGCAAAAAATTACTTCTTAAATCATAAATAATTTTATGGTTTATTTCCGAAACCATTTCAAATCAATAATTTGTGCCACAAGAATTTAGACAACCATCTAAAAACATTTTCAACGATAAATATTACCACAAAAAAACATGTTCTAGCAATATCAGCAATAAAACGTAGACAAAATATATTAATGCCACATTCATGTATAGAAATAGATTCAAGTGTAACCCACCTTGCAATCTTTATATGCCCAAGCCCTACCCTATGCATGCAGAGTTATCATAACAAATAATCAAAATGAATATTTCACCATGCAAAAAATATGAAAAAATAATACATTTTTCTACATCCTTTTCATTGACAGATAATCAAAATAAATGTCATTAATGAAATTTATAAACCTATCAAACTTTCATATTTACCACCTAGTTGACAACAAGCCAAAAAAAACTTTTTAAAATTCATTTTGCTCTATTATCATCCTAAATAACCAAAACTAATTTCAATGTTTATTCCTCTCACCCTTGTAAATTCAACATTTACACCACAATGATAGAGACAACCATAAAAATTTATTTTCCATTGCAATCTTATTAACAAAAGTTTAACTAAAAATATATACATGCAAAAACTTTGATATGTACACATCAAGTTATTAAAATTCCAGGATGTTTTAAACTAACAAAAGCATGAAAAAACCTATCTAAAACTCCAATTAAATTTTCACTATCATCATAAATAATAAAAAATATTATATCACCAATAGCCAACACACCAAATCATAACCATAGATCATTTAGCATTTATGCCACTATGACAGAGATTATTATACAAAGAAATTTTTTGTTATAAATTTTATTAAAAAAAAGACTTGTTAATGAATACATACCCAAACTAAGGTCCATGCATGTTTGGTTATTAAGATTAAATATCTTAGGCATCACACCATTGCCAAAAACCCTTGAGCCTTATGATACGGTCGCACCAACGCACGCCACATGTCAGCAACAAGGAAATACAATCATATTTGTCCTCCAACTTCAAATGTGGATTGCATACTAGGTATGGAATGAAGCACTAATCATGGTGTATGATCACCTATTGGCGTAAATATATTATTAGAAGATCAACTTTTATGTTTTAGAGGAATGAAGTTAAGGATTAAATACAAGTATTTTTGTTTTAATTGACCAAGTCTTTTATGTAGAGCTAAGGATTGAAGAATATCTATTCCGTCAAATTTTTTTTGGCATCAAACCTAATCTCATCGCTTATAGTATCAAAGATTGATTTTTGATAAACTCTTTGTAAAACAAATAACTGAAACAATGACCTTTTGATGATTGGACAATTTTTAGACAATATGACAATTTTAGAGTAGAAACCATTTTTTAAAAATAAACCTACTCGGTTTAGAAGTATTTTTAATATTAACCGTTTTCTTCCCATGTGCACTTTCATGATTTGAGTCTCGCCACATGAATCATCTGGAGGATATATTAAAAAAAAGTTCATAGTACATAAGTTAAATGTTACAATGTCGCGACGTTCATTTTAGTCAGAGATATTCGATTTCTGCCAGCAAATTTGAAAGAGAAAAAGCTTAAACTGGTGTTGACACTCAATTAGTTAGTACACGAATCTAAAATGTCCCACTTTGATAAAGACTCTAAACAGCTTCCTGCGGGACATTGACCATAATGCTGAAAAGTTGTGAGTGCATCAATTTTCCGCCCACTGATTTTTAAAACTATGTCCATCTTCTCCTTGTTTTCTTTCCACGAAAGTTGTGAACAGAAACGATTTCGCTTCACGATGTTCTCTTTTGAGCCTGTCAAAGTAGAATATCGTGGTGAATTGGAAGTCCTGTGAGCTTTTGGTAGCGTTAAACATGCTTAAAAGCCTGCCATATAGACTGCATCAAAACGATTTAATTTTTTTGATTCACAAGCTTTTCGAATTATATTGATAGAACCGGATTATATAAGTTCAGAAGCAAATTCCATTCATTTGACGATAACATCGCGTAAATTGTGAGGAAAGATTCCAACGGGTCGAGTCATACGATGTTCCAAGGGAACGAGACAGACCTGCTCACAAGTATGCCATAAATTCGCTCTACTCATCTTTTTCTTTATTTTTTTATATACATACATCAAATCTGGACAGTAAGGAGTGGCGAGGGTTAATTTATTTACGGCTCTATTTTATGCTTTTTAACCTTAAAGTATAGTCAATTTTTTTTATTTTTCTTTTAAACATTCAAAAAGTTAAGCTTTTGGTTGGACTACCACAAATTTTAGACGATTGAATAAAGTATATATTTATTTTCATGATATTTCTTCCTCTGGCTACGGACCGACCCTCCCGAGCACCCACTCTTTTTTATTGGTATAGACACAATATCATATTAGATTCATGTGATTCTTTCGAGAGGAAAAAATGTTTTTCTGGGGTTTTTGCTATGCACATCGTGGTTGTCAATTCTTACTATTATCTGAATTTTACCACGGTTTTTATTGGCATTTATAGGATAATAGCATTTATTAGTATTTAAGAGTCTTGTTTTTCAGTGAGTTCAAGCTTTATAATGATTTCCTTACTTTCCCATTATACTATTGAAGTTGTCATGGACGAAGGAGGAGCTCAATGCCATGGCACCGCCTCTTAAATGTCCAAAGAAACTTCTCCCCAAAGTATACTAGAAAATAATAATTTTCAATTTCATGTTATTTTGTTTATCCCTAAGTTTAATTTTTTTTAGAACAATTTTACTTAATAAGATATTTTATATGTCGTGTCCCCTCTAAATTATACTTAAGACAAGTTCAATTTACCTAAACCATTCATAACATTAACCAAAATAACATACTATTTTCATTTGATTATCATATAAAGATAATGTAAAAGCCTCTATAAAATCATTGGCCTAGATATTCACATGTACTATAACTACTTTGAGATATATTTCAACACTTATAAGTATTTTCAACCATCATGGGTCCTACATCAATTAATCTCACACACATAAATATGAATTTTCTACTATGTGGTGAGGCTGAAATAGGTTACAGAAAGGGTGATAATATTTTGACATATTTGTAACCTATTATAAGAGGGTTCTTGGGACTTTAAGACTCAAATAATTAATTATAAAAACTGGATGAAACATTCCAAATTAGGGTAACACTACTATTTTTAACAATTGCTTAAATTGGTCAACCCATTTCAATGATGTACAAAACTTTTCATCATTAAAGATTGATGTCTAATTTAGAGGGTTCATTATACATGGTTTGCGTACCGTGTCTAAATTTTGATCATTTTTCATGATCAAGTAGATAATAAAAATTGTTGAGAGATGGACCAGTTAGGACTCGAACCTAGGACCTTCCATATGCTGCTGGAGTGCTCTACCACTGAGCTACTGGCCCCTCTTGGACCAGTCCATCTTCGGTCCGAGTGTGGCTTAACACCAACACCCTCCCTTAAGCCACACCTCTCATGTGCTTGGGGCTCCTAGCCTGGGTCTAGCTCTGATACCATGTTGAGACATGGACCAGCTAGGACTCAAACCTAGGACCTTCCATAAGCTATTGGAGTGCTCTACCACTGAGCTATTGGCCCCTCTTGGACCAGTCCATCTTTGGTCCAAGTGTGGCTTAACACCAAAAAAAATAATGTATTTGACAGTTGGTCATGTGAATCTTCGTCGACACTCATTATACATGATTTGCGCTTATTCACCATTTCCACACATAATGAAATGCTATTTATGATCTCGATCTATCTTAATCTTATATCGGTCACTGGAGTAACCTATCAATATATTTTAAACAAATTTAATAGCTGAATCATATATTTCCAAATCAGACAAAATTCATTCATTTTTCCTATATGGTAACTTTAAAATCAAACAGTAATGTCAACAAAATTTTCCTGATGCTAACATTACCATTTTTTGCCTATAAATGATACTTTTTAAAAATCAAATCATTCCCATAAGTCAACTTATTAACATAGAATGTAGATGATAAATTAAATTACTCAATTTAGAACATATAAATACAAATCAAGATCATTCATATTGATCATCTATCACTTATTTATCAAGCATATACATACTACTGCACAATGATAGAATAATCCATAATCTTCCAAAATTGAAATTTAATGATTCTAAAAATTTATCAGCTATATCTTAAGTACATCAATCCAAGTCAAGATCGAACATCATAAATATTAAAGCCACATTTGTAGGTGCCTTCATGCATTGAAATAACACATCTATGAAATCAAGATAAGGTGAAGATTATATGTGGCTTAATTTTCATATTCATAGTGTTGGATATGTAGGCATCAGTCAATCATCAAGAGGTGATTGGGGTCACCTCAACCAAATTATGTTTCATCAAAATTTAAAGGTTTTTTTTCCTTCACAAGAAAATATATATTCTAAAGGAGAAGGAAGTTGATTTATGGAGCTTCGCACATATTGAAGGGTCAAAGATCACACATAGAAAGATATATTAGCTAGACACATAATATTGTGTTGCCATAGAGATACAAAGCTTCTCATGGGAATAATGGAATCTCTAGTCAATATTGTCAATGTTTTCATCAAATCTTTGTGTTAGTGATAATGCTCACATAAACCCATGATTCTAGATTTGGATGAATAACAAGACCTATTCCTATCCATTTCCATTGTTAGTAGTTAGTCATAGTCAACAAATAAACAAGTGAAGCTAGGCATCTTATCCATTATTGTACTTTGCATAAATAGAAAACCCAATTATGAATTCATGTAAAATATTGTACATTGAGAGTAAAATTTGATTGATGTACATTATAATCTAAATTAATTATTCTAGATTATTTTGAGTCACATTAATCTAAAAATAGGTTAGTTATATTTTTAACCCATACAATGTATATAACTATACAAACACTATACCTCCTTAGTGTGTCCTCTTTTTTTCATTAGTGTTTTCATCCTTAAAATTCCTTATATTCCTATTTTTTTAATTACTCAGCATGAGTAGTGTTTTATTGTGTTTTGATTGTTCTATTGGGGTTTAAATTTAAAAAAGATTAATCAAGTTAAAAATATTAATAGTTTTCATCCCCTAGATTTCATATTATCTAGACATGCCATGCCTTATTTTTATGATGATGAATGGACAAACAAACAAATATATGTGATTATTGATTTTTAACATTCAAAGTTTAAATATGAATTAATGGAACTATTTCCAACAAAGTCAAAGGATGGTGTTTCTCTCTAAGTCCTAGATTCAATGGTGGAAAAGGCGTAAGCTTAGCTGCATCTCTCACTACTTCCTAGATGCAATGGGTTTCACCCTAGTGTGGAATATTTTATAAATTAGATAGTCAAAATACGGAGGCCCAAAGACAGAATGTAAATTACTTCAATGTCTAATATTTTCTTCCTTATCTCCTTATCTAACAAAAAAGACTCGATGAAAATTATCCATGAGAGACTCATGTTTATGGGTTTGTTTTTAATCTCAATTGGAAAATAGAGATTAGGTATTTATCATGATGAATATTAATGTCAATATTTCCCTTTATGGATCACCCTCCTAGATCTCCCATTAGATTTTTGGCATGAGGATATAATATTGGGAATTATGAGGGATTTTGGTCACCATATGACCATTGATCTAGCTACTCAGTGCTAGAAAAGACTCTTCGTAGCTTATGTTAAGCTATTATATTCTCTTTATATACATATATTGAGATCTATTTTATTAAGGTATAAATAGGTTTCATGGAGGTAAGGGATTATAGTTGATGGTAATTTATGCTTTTTCAAGAGTTTCTCCTAACTCAACCACCTAGGGAAGTCATGCCCAAACTCTACGCCTATCACAAAAGGAGAAGAGTTATCAGAGAAAATGATTGATTCACTTATCTTTGCAGACACTAAGAACTATAAGGGTTCCTCTTTAGAGGATTGTAATGTGGATTGATAGACCTTTTAAAAGGATCCTTCCCTTACTTCATCAAATAAAAGTAATGATCAATCAAGAGTTGTACTTGGGGAGTGTGTTGGTGGACCAAGTTTTCTAGAAACAGGTCAAGTTCCATTTGGAAAAATAATTATTGGCATGGCTAATTCAGACTCTCTGATTATTTCAAGCTCTTATAGGATGATTAAAGATTCCCTATGGATCCTAAAAGAAGACATGTTTCCCCAATTAAAGGATCTGATGCATTCATGTTTTAGCCATCCCTCTTAGGAGGAAGAATATCTTTTTATCTCACTCAAAGATATTATAGAGGTTAGGATTACTCATTAGAAGAATCCAACCTATATTTCCCTAAATCTTAAGATGACTTGCTAGGACACATGGAAAATGGATGAATGGGGCAGTCAATCACCAAGTTTGGGGTCTTAGTTTCATCATGGGAAATGAAGACCTGGTAAAGGTGTAATGGATTTGGATAATGAAAGGAAGATAAGAAGGATACTATTGACTCTCAATAAGTGAGTGGAAGTGATGAAATAGTTGAGTGCTAAGGTCACACAATGCACTCTCATAGAGGGAAAACTTCTCAATTTTCAAATATTTTACAACTTTTATTTTTCTCTGTCATTGTCTCTATTCTAGTGGGTGTGTTTTATTTAGTTTCTCTTCAGGTGGTTTGGGTTTATCCTTTGATTGGGTGTAAACTATTAATTTATCCATGAGGCCATTTCGTCTTCTAGCAAGACTCTTCAAGTTACTACCAATCTAGACCTTCCCTATTATCTCTTTTGTTGGGACCCCATGAAATCCTTTATCAAGGGGTGTTACTATGGTGTTCTCTTCATTTGAATTTTTTGATGGACATATCCTCATTATGACCATTTTTATTGATAGCATTTAGTATGTGTGTATGGCCTGTATCTTATTTTTTTAGGACTAATATTCTCATCATTTTCTTTAGATTTCCCCTTTTTAGTAATGATCTTCTAGTATTTTGATAGTTCATCTATCATCAAGATTATCTATGTGGAAGTATAACGTGCCATTCCCCTCCTTGGATTGGATTCACTTTCCATTTGATGATTGCCTTGATTTCTCAAATTTTCATTATTCAAGGCTCTCTAGTCATTACTACCTTCTTTGATTCTTAATTATTGTAATTATTTTCAATATCTTTCAAGTTTTGTCCATGATACACCTATTATTTTTTGAGATATATCTCCCTTGTGGTCACTATAAAGTTGGTTTATTTTGTAGATAAATATACCATGATATCACAAGAGGACTCTTCAATAATTAATAAAGATAAAGATGTAGACTCTGCATAAGGTTCTTAGGAGGAAGGAAATACCAAAATGCTAAATAGAAGGATTGAATGAAATTCATGTTATGAGATAAAAAATAACAATCTACTTGCTTGGAGAATCTTAGTGTAAGGGGGCCTTACCCCGGTCATGCTAAATATTGCTGGTCATGACTCAACTCTATCTATAGAGTTCACAAATGTAGTAAAAGATAAGAAGATAGCTATGAGGGCTATGCATATGTAAGTTTTAGAGGACTCCATTACTTAGGATATGGGTTTATTTTTGAACAACCTTAAATACTAAAAGGATAAAATATGAAGGATGAGTGGGTCCTCAAACTCCTTGACTCCACTAAAAAATCCATAGAGGTGATAAAGAGATTCAAGCACACTAACCTCCTAGCATGGATAGAGGTGTGAAAAAAAATAATGATGTATTTGACTCTATGTTCCAAGTTTACTCTTGTTGTCTCACATCATTTTATGCTCATAATTTATTTTAAGTCTATTTACATCATGAACCTTCCTTTTTTATTTCTAAACTCACTGGAGTACTCAATGTTGTCATTCCAATATAATAATATGTTGTTTCTCACTCACCAATCTCTCATTTTATTCATGTGAAAGTGTTCCTCTAATGACAATGTTAAGGATGTATATTTAAATTTTATCACTTGATAGACTTCAAGGAAGGGGGAAAAAGGTCAAGGATTACATAGTTGGATATTGAACCTACTTTTATGAGAAAGGGGAAGAATGGAGGGCCAAAGAAGAAATTGGTTATTGAATCTATGGATTGGGAACTATTAGCCAATGTATTGGAGAATTCATCTACTCCATGTTCCCTAGAGGTTCCTAGCTTGGGTACACTATTCTATCAGAGGTTGGTTACCCTAAGGCTAGGATATGATCTTGTGGACTCTATCATAGTAATAAAGCCTTTGAACTTATAGTCTTGAGGAGAGAACAAAAGGATATTATATGGGATCTTTTCCTAAGATGGGTTCAATAGTAAAAGATGGTGTTACTTCTAATTTTTGTAGTCCCTAGAGTATAATATTAGGTGACCCTCAGGACCCTCACGTCCTTAGAGCTTTTGGGTAGTATAATATATTAGTTGTTTCTAATCAAAAGATCCCCATAGTTACTCGCACTCCTTACTTCAGTGGAGATTGAAGTATGTTGGTAGAAAGGGCCTGAGTGCAAGGACCCATGGTAAATCTAGGAAGAGCTCCTCTCAAGATGTTTATTGTGGTCCTTCTTGGATCCTATACTTTTTTGGATATTTTGGTTTTTTGGCTTCGAATGGGCTTGTTTTGTTGTTGTTTATTGGGGATTTTCTCTTTGGTTTTCCTTTTTTCATTTGAATCTTTAGATGGTTTTTTTGGGCCATTGACGCTCAATGGTTACTTCGTTATTTTATCTTGGACACTTGTGCCTCCTACTATGTCCTAGGATGGATTCCATA
>JARHVA010010680.1:100000-112500 GCA_037957365.1 Torreya grandis | reverse complement strand
AGGTGTTTAGATAATTATTGTGTCAATATATTGATGAATTAATATTGACATTATTATTTAGAAGCATATATGATTAACATAAAATCACCATAGAGATTTCTGCTCTAGCATATCTATATAACACATCTGTAGGAAGATGGGGCAGAGGCTTGTAGTGACTTGGGTGATGTGGTAATGCTTAGTCACCCACAATAACACAAGCTAACTTGTTTGAAAAAATACATTTATTAAAAATATATAACCATTAAGTTGTAATAGGATCTAGTCAATTTTTTTATAACAGTAATGTAACACGATCACACAGGATAAAAGAAACCAAAATAAAGTGAGTGAATACATTAATAGAAGATATATAACATACAAATAATTATAGTAAATTAGATAAGAGTAATAATATATTAAAAAGTTGTGTAGTTATAAATGTAGATAGTAAAAATGAATATGTATAGCATCTCAACATTGTATATTTGATAAATAGAAACCTAAGATCTAGCCTTTAGTTTTAGACATCCCTACTGTTTAAAGGAATAAAATCACCAATTAATTATGCCTAAATGATTATCTATTAGTTATATCCATATAATTATAATGACC
The DNA here is from genome assembly GCA_037957365.1 of Torreya grandis. Lineage (NCBI taxonomy): Eukaryota > Viridiplantae > Streptophyta > Pinopsida > Cupressales > Taxaceae > Torreya > Torreya grandis. The sequence continues at coordinate 111,906 of JARHVA010010680.1, read as the reverse complement.
TAGGCCTCCTCTATTGAGAAAAGTTCAAAACTTTATTAACATCCTTCACTGTTAGTTTCAGATCCATACTTTTTTTCTAGCCTTCTGGATACTACCTATCATAGAGGGACACTATCATTGACAATAGTGTTTAGACATGTATCTAATTTATAGTTATATAAATTCATCCATAATTCAAATTTTTACCTATGGGTCAATTGATTTATCTTATTGAACCCTACCATGAGTATTATTTCAAAAGGTGTGGCTTAAATGAAAGTCTAGTCCTTATCATTCCTCATCTATAAAATACAAGGAAAAATATAATAAATATAAATTAATAAACTAAAAAACTATGATATGACTCCATATGAATTATGATTTTCATATCAAGCATAATAGCAATCATATTATAGGTTGGAAGCATTCAAAGAGAAACCCATGAATGATAGTTGATAAGTGACAAGATAGATCTCTACATGCATCTTCATAGAGTATATTAAACCCTTGTACACACACATTCCCACACATAGGTAAAAACTATATAGGTATTATAGGCTCCTTACAGTATTTGCCATGTAGGTAGCACTCATAAATAGAGGGGTCTTTTAGGTAAATTTGACACCGTGAGACCACTGAACACTTTTTAGAAAAAAATCATTCTAATGGAGAAAAAGGGTTAAGATATAAGGTTTGATATATTGGAAAAGACCAATAACTTCTATCCCAAATCTGAATGTATTAACATAAAGTTGATATAAATCCTACAACAATGAAGTTGATCACATCAAGATCTACTAATTTTTTTGTACTAGACACGTGTGTCATAGTTAGACATTTATGTCTTTTGTAATGTCTAGATTTGATGGTTATTTCCAAAGCAACAAAAGTACAATTTTTAAAATAATACAACTGATCCAAAATACTATTCCTATTTAATTCCTATCTATTTCCAATATATATTTTCTTTTATATAGTAAACATGCCTAACTATCATTTCTCTTTGGTATTATAATTAAATAAACATATTTCAAATTTGGTATTTTCTATATTTAGAACATATCAGTATTATAATTCAATATATTCATTTCTCTAAGTTTGTAATTAATTGGCCTATTGTAGATTAGTTTATCACCCTTATGCTTCAGTTGTTTATATATTATTAACCTTATCCCCACTAATCTAAATTTATTATTAAATATTTGGTGAACCCAACCTCTATGTCTCTTTATGAAAATTTGAGCTTGTCATAAGGTACCTAGCCTCTTGAGTTTTTTTTCTTGATATTTTTTTTAGATTTATTATTTTATTTATATGCAACCTTGGTGTAGCCCTATATTAAGTGGTGTTTCTATTGAACACTCGGAGCTTTCCATTTTACCAGTTAATATGGCTCAAACCCATGAAGTATCAAATGATATGCCTACGGAGACAACCAGTAATGAAAATGAACAAAATTCTAAAGAAATTATCATAGAATATGATTCTCATTATGAAAAAAAATATATAATGAAAATAATTAATATAAAAAAATAGATCAAGAGCAAGTGAAATCTATTTCTATGTTTAAAGAGTTTATTCATCAAAATCTTGAAGATATTGATGAAATATTTAAATCCATATTCAAAGATAAAACATAAAAAAATATAGATTAAAAACCACGTGCATTTTATTGATCATTTTATTAGAGTTATGGGACATCCTCATATTATATTTCTTTTCCCTTGAGCATCTTATGAATTCGTGGATCAAGTGGATGAATATATTATATGGTTAAACCATTTCTATCTAAAACAAATCCTACTATTGATATGTCCTCCATGGGAACCATTACCACTTCAAACCAATTACCCATTTTAATGCGTATATTAACTCAAACCATGTTTTAATGCCATTTGGTGACTTCAAAATCTTCAAACCTTAGTGATAAAATTGTGAAATTTATTATAATAAATAAATAAAATTAAAGCTAAGGTTACAAATATTGAGAAAACTTCTATGAAATTGCCTTATGGTATTGATTCACAAGACATGTTAGATAATCAGCTTGCTCCTAAAATATAGTTTCACACTTTGATAACTAGTTTTGTTGCCCCCAATTTCACATTTTTTGATGTCAAGGGTGAACTTCAATAAAATATATTATCTTTATATTTGGCATTCCTTGATTTTTACACCAATTATAAGTACTTGACTAAATTATTTCCAAGGAGCCTAAACAACTATGATTTACAATGGTTCTATGACTTACCAATCTAAGAAGTGAGAGCATTATAAACTTATAAGAAATCAGTTTCTAACACATTTATATATCCACATCATTGAAAAGATGTCATATGGTAAAATTGAAAAGATCAAATAAATAACCAATGAATTTGTTAATGATAATATTTTCAGATATAAAAAAATATTGGCCAAAATGACAAATCCAATGACATGTTATGAACTTCAAGACATATTCAAGAAAATATTTCTTGACCCATTACTTGAGTCCATTATATTCAAATAGTTCAAATAACTTGATGACTTATGCCATATTTTTCCATATCATGACATGAATCTTATTTCTATGAATAAGCTTAATTATGTATCAAACACACCAACTACATATAATATTATGTTTCATATCAATCTAACCTATAAGGTTAAACCCATTTATACTAAAAAGGAAACAATCATAATGGTTAATACATTGTCATAAAAACTTAATGAACTTATCTTATTCAATGAATCTATAACAAAATTCACATGATTACCTAGTTATCCATCTTCTTTACTTCTGAAGTTTGTTGAGTGTCATGTCATGTCCCTCCCTCCTTTGATTGAGGTTGATTTTAGTCAACTTCTATCCAAAGGATATGATGCTAATGCATATTGTGACTATCACCAAGACCATGTGCATTCTAATACCATATTTTATACCTTAAAGCATAAGATCTAAGATCCTATTGATGACCAAAATATAACATTTGATGTTGCTCTAAAGGATTTAGGTTCAAAATCTAGTGATCACCAGAATTAGAAAATATTTAGAAATTCTTTGCAACATCATTCTAAGAAATATATAGAAGTGAAAATGGAATACAATGTAAATCCTCCTCCATCACATTATGAGTAGACATTAGATGGTATTATTGGAATTTATACATTCATTTTAAGTTCTATGGTTTAGATACCTTATATTACATTTGAAGATAGTGAAATAGTAGATAATGAATAAGATCTTCATTCATTATTTATTTGAGTGTACCTTGACCATCAACCTATGAATAGTGTTATGATTGATAATGGTGCTAGTGAGATAGTATGTACCATGATTTTACTTGCAAATTTTGGATATAGACATGATGATTTATATCCTTGGACCAAAACCATTAGAGCATTTGATGGAACATAATAGCATGTTATTGGTGAGATTGACATACATTTACAATTTGGTATGGCACATGTGGTTGCTACCTTTCATGGTATATCATATACAAGAGTCTTTGATATTGTATTTGGATGATATTGGATACATAAAGTATGTATTGTACCTTAGATAATGTATATGTGTATTAAATATACCCATACCAACATGGTAGTCATAGTTTCTATAATTCCATATAAGCATCCACTTGAACAAGAGATATTTATTCCAATTTAGATAATTATAAAACCTAATAAGTTTAATTCAACACAAGAGGGTAAGAAATAATAATCCCATTTCTTAGGTGGATAATACTAGAGAGGATTTTACACAAGATATATAAAGTGTATTCCATGGAATCCATATTTACTCCTACACAACATACTTATTTACCTCTAGAAACTAAAAATGTTATAATTATTACTATGCCCAAAAATAACAAAGCACTAAATGATAATTTCCACGAACCCATACTCCTATTGTTTTTTAAAAACCACATAGACCTATTATACATACATAGAATACCATAGATTATCCAAATGCATATATGACACTTATGCACATTTATTGATAGTAGCACTAGTTTGATGTACCATATTATGGTTTTGGTGCTAGCTATGATAATATCAAATATGAGATCATGGGATAGCATTTTATTTTAAAATATTCAAAAAATATAAAAAATAAAGTACTCAAGAAAATAAAAAATTTAAAAATATACAAAAAATATAGAATTCCTTTGTTCTATTGGATCCTAGGAATCTATTTTGTTTGATTTATATTATTAGATAAAATATCATTTATTTATATATACACATGTTTCACTCATCTTTTGAGTGTGCCATAAGCATATCTAAACACAAGATATATGCACTTACATATGTTGGAAATATACTATACCGACATCATATAGTATGGTGGGTGCATCTATTTTTTTTATCATGATTGATATAGGTTCAATATCAGTTTTTATCATTTATACATTATCATGTTTTAGGTTATATAAAAAAAATTATACATGTCTATATTTATGCTCATATATTTCATCATGTACTTGATACGCTATGTTACATTACATTTTTTAACAACACATACATGTAGGGACTAGGATGATATGAGTATGCTTCATCAATTCATATTGTCACTTCTTGGAATAAATTTCATTGCTAGTTATTGTATTTCTTGTGAAAATTTTGAATACGTTCTTTTCTTATTCATCCTAGTACAATTTTATGTTGATTGGATATTTAAATATGTCATTCTATGTATATTTGTAAATTAAATATGTCATCCCTTTTAATTGTGAAGAATTTGAACATTCCTCTTCGATGTGGTCTCTTAAGACCACTATTTAATGTTACATTGACTATTCTTATGTGTGTGCTTGATTATTTTTGATTTTAAACTATTACTCTATAGACATTTCCATGATTTATACCATGAATATTAGAAATTGATGTGATCACATACTATGAGCTAAATTGGTATATCTACATTGACATGTTATTCCTATATGTTACATGTTACATACATAGATTACATCTACCTTATCCTGTTGAGGTAAGATACATACCCTATTTTGTTTCCCTTACCTTGAAAGGGGGGAAATTTCAATGGGCATAGGTCATATAGGCATGACATCAAAAAATTTCATAGTTTACACATTTCAATGGTGGTATGGCATAGATACATGACTTCCACACTTATGCAATCAATTTCACGATTGAACTATACATTTGGGTCAGAATTATATACATTGTACCAATGTTTACAGATATTTGAATTAAAAAATTCATATTTTAGATGTGTATATTCTATCGTATATATACTATTGGTGTATATGCCATGTTATTACATCAAAAAATTAAAAACTTACCAATTATACTATTCACAAGCATAAACTATTTTCCCCAAGATGTACTATTATCGAGCCTAAACTAGTGTAAAAGTTGTTTCATTTTAGAGGTTTAATTAATTAATTCATTAAACCTTGTTATATTTATATGTTGGAGTGATTAGATCTTCAAATATCACAATATTTATAAGATGAGTTGATTAAATCACTCACCCTTGCCATATTATATATATTCACACTTAAGTTGTATGATTAAGACATGATGATATAAATGGTCATGTCACAAGTCATAATTGAACCATATTTGGAAAATAATAACTTTGAATATACCTATTTTAATCTCCAAGGCTGATGTCTAAACATATTCCAAGTTGAATCCTTCATAAACATATTTACCAAGTCAAAGCATCAAGAGGAAACATGATTGCATCAATTCATAGGTGGGCTCCTTCCTCACTATTATAATTTTCAATCATTTAAATTATTTAAATTTTAAGATTATATGCATTAATTAAAACTTTAACATGTTATTGGCAATAGGTCATACATTGGCATATCACTCAAGGTGGGATCAATTAAATGCATTACTATATTAGGTAGGGGGATGATGCCATAAAATTTAGATTTAAAAATTAAATATTTATAGCATATCAGTCTTGGACGTTTGAAAATTTTCAATTAGGGCTCTAGACTTAAGTTCTAGACCTCCCTATTATTGAAAATATCACATTATCTATCTCACTATGCCTAAACGCATACATCTTATTTTATTTCATATCGTTATGATGACTCAGATGTACTATACTACAGATAGATCTTAAAAAATTGTAAACATCATTCATTGTCATTTTTAGATCCATACCTCTTTTATATCCATCTAAACACTACCAGCCACAAAGGGACACTACCATTGATAGTAGTTTTCATATCATTACATAGTGTCCAGTCACCTAAATTCATCAAAATTTAAAATTATTCAAAACCTACAGGTTAGATAATTTGTATTATTGATCCCTACTATGATTATTTTTTAAATGTTCAGTATAAATATAAGGGTAATCCTTATCATTCCTCATCTAGATAATAACAAACAAACATATACCAATGCTAAATCAATCAACTTCAAAACTAAGTTATTATTTCATATTCATGACTATTTTATTATCAAGTATAAGAGTAATCATATTATAGTTTTGAAGCATTCAAAATGTAGCCTATGAGAGATATCTATCAACTTATAATATAGATCAATGCATGCATCTTCATATAGTATATTGCATCGTTTTGAACATACATTCAAACACATATGGGAGAACTACATAATTATGATACCCACTTTAGAGTATTAGCTCTGTAGATAGTGCTTATTTACAAAGGGTCACTTGATATCAACTCTACACCATGAGACAAATAACCCATTTTGGATAAAATCTTTATAATGGTGAATATGGGTGAAGATTTATAGTTTGATCAAATGGGAAAGAAAGATATCCTACATATAATATCTAAATATATCAGTATAAAGGTGATAAAAGATATAAAAATGAAGTTGGTCACATTGAGACCTAATTATTATTTTTATATTGGACACTTGCATCATAGTTAGACACTAATGTCAATAGTAGTGTCCATATATCATTGTAGTGTTTGAGCCTATACAAGTATAATATATAGAACCTGATGATTGGTCCATAATACAAATTATGCATACTTTCCACCAAATTTTAATACATATTTTAATGTTCATAGTAAATCTAACTATGTATCATTTCTATTCAGTATTGGAATCAATTGATCAAATTTTAAATTTGGTATTATTTATATTTATGACATCTCAGTATTATAATTCATAATATTCATACATATGAGTTTGAAATTAATTATTGTACTATATATTAGTTTATAACCCTTATGCGTGAACTATTTTTATATTCTTGACCCTATCCCCACCATTCTAAATTTAGGGTTAAATAATATAGTAAAGAGATTTGTGAAATTTTAAATGTTACTCTAGAAAAATTTATATGAATAAAGAGAGTTAAAGTAGGAAATACTTATGTAATTTTTACTATAAATGACCACACCTACTTAATTTATTTTATTAAAACATATTATAAATATATCCATATAACGCCAATATATACATTTCATTATCCCTAACTATAGTTAACTTGATCAATAAATCTATATGTAACCAAGTGGCATATTTTATGCCATCATTGGTAGTGCTGGGTCAAAATTGGTTTACTAATTTTTAGAGGAAATTATCCTTTGTATTTTTTGAATCCATCATTGAAATAAAGTGAAGAGTGGTGGGAAAAAAATCACTCTAAAACAAATATAACTAGTGAGTCATTTCTTGAGGTAAAGGAATCATTATTCAAATCACATGACGAATAATTTTGGGTCTCCTTTTTAGATATATTATGGCCTTGGATATAAATAAAATATAAACACATAAAATCATTACTAATTCATATTAATAAACTAATTGAGTTTACTAAAAATTATCATGAGGTTGTTGAAATTATTAATACACCTTGGACCCAAGTAATTGATGATTGTTTTGATACCACACTCATTTCATTATTGATAGTTTGGGTATTCAATGTTGGATGAGGTTTAATGCCAAGAATTTTGAATCCATATAAGGGTAAAGAGAGAGTCTTTTCAAAAATGTTACCACTATTAATACATAATATTTTGGTGGATAAATGGTTAGAAAAGAAGGTAAATAATTATTTAATGGGTTGGATACCTAAGGGATGGTATGCATAAAGAAGGTAAATCCTTAAGAAATGTGAATTTTCATAACATTTGGTCCAAATGGTTGAGGTAGGATAATAATATGTTTAAAATTATGATTAAAAGTAAGAAATTAGGTATAAAATTATTTAATATAATTAGAGAAGGACAATAGTAAGAGTAAAATAATATAATTATAGAGGAGAAAAATTATGGCCAAGTAGATTAGAAAACAAATTTTAGAAGATAGAATTAGATCATATACTAGGATAGAACACATAAAATATAGATAACATGATATATCAAAGGAGAAATATGACTATGGATTATACCACTTTAGCCTATACCCATGAATATTTCCATATTGAAAATAGGATGCTACTCTAATAGAAATGAATGAGTTAGAATTATTTCTATTATAATGCACAAAATTAACCAATGAAATAAATAGGATAAAATAGATACTATATTCCACATTGGAAAACTACACTTGTGACATGTGTAAGGGATTTTCATATTTATCCTCACTAGTGGAAACCCTATATCTATTCAAAACCATAGGTCTAGAAGACTAGACAGTGATGATATGTACCTCTTACAATGGACATGTTATATAAAGATTTAGGGAAAGATAAATATAAAATTTAATATAAGATACCATATATAAAGGATAATAATTATAATATGTAACAAAGAGATAATATTTTATAAACAAAATAAGGTGGTAAAAAAATGAGATAATTGAAAGGAAATAATATATAGTGATAGAATAGAAGAAAAAATAAATGTTGGGATGGATACCAAACTTAGGGAGGAGAGGAGAGAGAGAGAGAGGAGAGAGAGAGAGGAGAGAGAGAGAGAGAGAGAGAGAGAGAGAGAGAGAGAGAGAGAGAGAGAGAGAGAGAGAGAGAGAAGAGAGAGAGAGAGAGAGAGAGAGAGGAGAGAGAGAGAGAGAGAGAGAGGAGAGAGAGAGAGAGAGAGAGGAGAGAGAGAGAGAGAGAGAGAGAGAATAAATTAGATTCTAAGGATAAATATTAGCTGATTAATTTTCCAAGGAATAGGATAGGGTAAAGATAGAGTATCAAAAAGAAGACATTATAATTTATGCCCCACTAAAAAGATGAAACAAAAGAAACCACAAAAAGAGATTAACCCATTTGAATTTATTCCATTCCTAATGTTGCTTGACATTTGATGTGAAGATATATCAAGTAGACAAGATGAGGTACATACAAGATATGAGGTGGAAAATAATAGCCATAGTTTTAGTGAAGAAATATAAATTATTAGGGAGCATATAGATAGTCAATAAAAAGTTTAAGGCATAGGATATTTTCAAGTGGAAGTGATAAGATACAAATGATGGAGTATAAAAATTATTAGACAATAAAATGATAATCAATTGAGAAGCTCAAGTAGTGATTCTAAAATGACAACATCAAATAATTTTTGTAGTAGTAATGAAAGTACATAATCTAACATTTTGAAGATTACGCATGATAGAATAAATTTTTCCTTGTTTTGGAATGATAATAAAGATGTCAAGGAGCATATACTTATATTATATTCCTAATAGATAAGTCATAACATTATATATGAGAATGAAAAGTTGTTTGATTTTGTGGTGGTGCTCAGAGATGACATATTGAAGTGGTACACGAGAAATCATGGAATGACGTACATTTTAAAAAAATGATAATTCCATTGTCTAGATACCCCAAAAAAGATATTTATTAAAATGAGATAAATCATAAAAAAAAAAAAAAATTGTAAAAGAATATGATCAGATATTTAAAGAAATAGTAAGAAAACTGAAGGAACCCGTCAATGAGAAATAATAGATTGAATCATTTCATTCAGAGTTAATACCATACTTATGAGTGAAAATGGATGGTAATATATTTAACAAATTTTAGGATAATTAATATATGGCATCATGCCTATAATCCTAGTCTTGGAGACAAGAAATGGATTCCTCCTTGAAGGATAATTTGGAGAGATTACTACATGGGTTAGAAAAATCAAGTTTGAAACATGAAAGTTAGATGAAAGCTGATTATTTTATGTCATTGATAGCCTAAAATACCCACCAAAACACTTAATATGGTGCATAATTTTTTTCATAGAAGAACATTCATCGATAAAGTGTCCACAATAATAAATAGTGAAATGAGTGGTAACAATGACATTGTCTCAAGCACTAATGAGTATCTTTCCCACAATTCAAAAAAATATATATGAAGATAGAATATATTATATAATATTTCAAATGTATGATAAACATTCAAAACAATTATGTCCCATGACGGAGGTAGCACCACCAATTAATGAAGTAATGTATTGTGTTACTTATGGGTGATTCAATCACTATAATCACATTTTCTCTATAAATGATGCATTGGTGAATATACAAAAGAGAAATAGAATATCAGTGTTTTATTGTAATACATATCATCATTATATCCATAAATGATAATTCATACCATACCAAACCCTAGCCAAAAATATCTTAACTTTCCATCAATAAAATATTTTTCACATCAAAATACCTAGACTCGAAATTATAATAACAACCAAGGTGGGTAACTAGGAGAAGGGCATGGTGGTTACATAGGCATATACCTTTTATTAAGAGGGATGTATTAAGGAGGGAGAAGTTATAATTAATAATATAACCATGGATACTAGGAGATACCACATGTACCTCCTACATGTTAGGAATTATCAATATTGGACATATTGCAAGGAATTATGTAAAGGAATCATAAGTTTAATGTGATTTTTGTCATTATAAAAGGAATCATGACTCCTTTTGTACTATAAAGAGGCATATTTCTATAAAAATGGATAAAGGAAAGTATTTGAATTGGATTAAAGGTGTAAAAAATATAAATAAAATACCAAATGTCCAATAAACCAAAGGATAGTGTAATGAAGTGAGTTAAAAAAAGGGATGATGATAAAATTAGAAACAAAGTATAATTTTCACATAGATTAACATAAATTTTAAATAAAATAAGATAATTTCAAGTAGTGATAAAATAACATAAAGAAAACCTAAAAAATAAACAACCAAGAATAACAATTGATAAATGAATACAAGAGTTGAACTAACTTATAGAATTAGGGTAAAAATGGGAAATGAAAATGAGAAAGAAACAAATTCCAAAGACGAATCAAACATGTATAATGAAGGAGACTATCCAAATACATATTAACACAAAAGAATATTAGAAAAGATTTTGAAAGTTATTTAAGATAAGTAAGATAAAGACCAAATTAAGATGACTTATGATGAGGATTTAATGTTAAAATTGGTTAAAAATAAAGGCATGTTAAGATAATCAATGTAAATTTAAAATAATGGAGGAAAAAAGAACGTAAAAATTAAGTGAGAAGAGTTGATAAAAACAAAAGGAAAATCAATGAGATTGTAGTCAAAACTGAAATAAATTTTTTAAATAGATAGTGATACTATCATAGATCAAAATCATTGTCCAAGAAGTCAAAAAAAAAAAAAAATACTAGACCTAGAGGCAGATAAAATTGTCCTTCACCAAATAATAGATAAAAGCACAATTACATACTGAAATCTATGGCATTGCTACGGCTAATAGAACACTGAGATCACCAATATGGATGCTCAGGAATGTAAATGTTAATTTAATAGTTAGTAAATTAAATATTTATTTTGAGGTAATTTAAATGTATGATATCGGGTACCTAGAATTACTAAAATTAGACTACCTTTTAGATTTTAATTAGAATTTAAACTATGAAGAAGAAGAGACCAATTTTTAGAGTAATTGGTTGGTGATACACTTCCCTTTAGAAAATGGTATGGGGGCCTTGTGGTTACAAGATTTATGGATATATAAAGGTGAGAGTGATTTTTATAAACTATCCAAAAGTTTATAC
>JARHVA010010680.1:90000-95000 GCA_037957365.1 Torreya grandis | reverse complement strand
GTCCGAATCATCGTTACCTCCATCGTCGTCCTTAACCTCAGTTACACATTTCAAATTTCCTCACCCACTCCTCTTCCCGCGCATTACCTCCATCTCAAAAATTTCAGAAACATTTCTATCAATATTGTTATTGTCTAGGAAATTCTTGGTCCTTTTTTGTTGATCGCGTTAACCTTCCTTAGTTAAGGAGGGGAATGGAAAAAGAAAAAAACATAATAACAATTTTATATATTAGAGGAGGATTTTTTTTTTTTTGAAGAATAATATAAAATGATAGAATAAAAAGACCTCAAGGAAAGAAAAACACAGAGATAGTAAAATTTTATAATTTCCAAAGGATATAGAATTAAATAATTTATAGACTAGTAAAAAAGGAATGTAAAAAGAATGGAATAATGCTCCAATTGAATAAATGTGTAGAAATGATAGTCTTCACACGAGTATGAAACTAGAAGATTCGTTGAACTAGATGGACAACTAAATTAAATACAATAGGTGGTTGGCATGGAATAAGGAAACAACTAGAAAATAATAGAATAAAATAATGATATAATGATAAGAATAAGAAAAAAATAGAAAAGATAAAATTGTAAAATTAGTTAAGGTAAAAAAATAACAAAATATAGGTATGAACAGTAAAAATTAATAAATGAAATTAAAAAAATTATTTTACCATCATACTTAACAACTAAGTTAGGATATTTATAAAAATATGGTTTTACTTTCCATACAAACTAAAAATAACTTTATAACAACAATTGTAAAAATTTCACATGAACTAGATACACTATGCATATAAACTTAAACAATAGATGCAATAAAATGCAAGTGACACAAGTAGTTGGAGCATAATAAATTACGTAACCAAAGTATAAGAAACACTTAGCAAACCACGATCTCCCTAATTTATATGGAGCATTATCAAGTGTCCTCTCCCTAGTATCCCATTATAAGGACACTGAGAAGTACATCCATTTGAAATTCATAGAAATTGGTCACCACACCAAGAGGCTTGTGATGATGTAGATGAACCCAAAAACCAAGTACCTAGAATACATGGTAAAGTATATTTTTATTCCCAAAATGAAAATAAATGTTCAAGTTCTATCTGCATACTTTGGAATCATGGAAAATACCATTATGGTACTAATAAGTAGGTCACAAGAATATGTGTTTTACCTAAATAGACCATAATGCATCACACTAATGGTCATCCATAAAGTCAGACTATTAATGAATCATGGACATATCTCCTAAAAAAATAATACTAATAAATTCACGAGCATAAAATAAGTAGAAGCACTCATCAAAATGTTCCCAAGTCAAATATCTCTCTCATTTCTATGAATTGAAAACTCTAAGCCCTCATAGACTACAAAATAAATTCCATTAAACATATAATATAATAATTGGGAGGACTATAGTAAGTTAAATATTGATCATATCACCTTGGACATAGACACAACTCACATGCAGATGACCTTGCTTCTACACCTTGTGAGAAATACAAGAGTAGTCTATGTAATACAAAGCAAGGTAAGTATGGTTTATACTATGGTTCCCTTCTAGTTATTTTTGCCATTTGTTTTAAAAATACCATTGTATGGAACCAATGTTTAGTTATATTTGATATTAAAAATCTCGTATAAAAATAATTTAATAATACATTAAAGGTCATATAATTAAGGGAGGGGGAGATAGGACATTTTATAGATTCATAAAAGATGATAAACAACATGGTAACCTTGAGATTTAAAATATCTCAAAGCAGATTAAAGATATACTTTACTAGGGTCAAATTCGTAATTGATATTGATAATACTTAGATATAACCCTTTTCTAAAAATACTACACCCCCTCCACTCCCCTCCCCTATGAGGTCAATGATTAACAATTAACAACCATTATCATAGAAGCTAGTGGTTCACCACAATACCAATTAATAACCTAATTTATTAGTGACATAGGTTATAGATCCTAGACTCCTCTATAAGGTGCACCTATGACATAAATAGTGCCCATTTAGTTAAACTAAAAGAGACACCACAACCACATGTATCCTCAAGCCCACCATAGGTAAGATAAACACCATAGATCAATGTGGTTTCAAAATGAGACCTGCACATTAGATCTATGTATTTATAAATATGAGGAGGAGACTACTATATATTTAGTCAAAGATTACATCACATGATGGGTCCTCAAGGAATATGAAATAGGTAGAAAGGGCACTCTACGATATTATTTGAGGGATCAAAAATTGAAACAAGGGGAAAGAATAAATAAGAAGATAAAGAGAGAAATATAAATAGAGGAAGAACCAAATGTATCTACTATGTCATTTATGGAAGAATTAAGAAAACCTTTGTTCCATGTGTGGGGAGATAAAACAAAAATAATCCTATCACTGAAAATCATAAGGAATCAAAATATAAAATAGAAACCTACTAGAAGAATAAAAGGTTATATTAAACAAACATTGATCTCATATTGATAGATGAAATGCCTAAGGTATAAGAACAGGGAAAAGAATAAATGGGCAAGGAAAATGATATTGTAGAATATATTTTTGAAGTTTTCACACCAATAGGATTATGTACAAGGGAAGGTAATATACCAATCCTTGGGAAAATATATAAAAATATAGATGGAGTGGGTCAAAAAATAAAAATAAGAGTAATAATAAACTATATGGATATAAGTCTATTCACTCTAGATGATATAATATGGATACTGTATCTACTGAATCCAAATTTGTAGGAAGTGATAATAGAAACATAAGATAAAATAAAACAATCTAAATTTAATATAGAGAAATATCAATAAGAAAAATTATAAAAGACTATAATTCGAATAACGTTGTCATAAAATACAAGGAGATACTTAGGAAAATATGGCATAGAGAACTTAGAACAAGACAAAAAATATTAGAATTAAAAAAATAGCTCTAGACATTAAAAGAACTATATGAAGCTATAATACAATAAATAAAATAAGTAGAATGAGTGATAGAAGAAGAAAAGGAAAATATATGAGATTGTAGAGCTTGCTAAAAAACTCTAAATAAATATTATAAAAATAAAAATTAGAGACGACTATAGGATAAAATAAGAATAGAAAAAAAAAAAAAGAGGAAAAAAAGAGGTAGAAGAAGAAAATATGGAAGAGAAGACAAATATAATAAAAATGAAGAAGAGAATAAAAATAGGAATAAAATCAAATAATGGAAGAATAAGATAATAAAAATAAAGTTTAAAAAGTAAAAATAGAAGATGAGAAATATTAAAAAAAGGGAGAGGAGGAGGAGGAGGAACATAAGAGGAAGGAAGAGGAGGAAAAGAAAAATGAGGAAGAGGAGTAGAAAAGGAGAACAAAAAATGGGAGGATGAATAAAAAAGGAGGATAAAAATTTGAGAAAAGAAAAACAAGATAAGCAAAATAAATAAAATATCAAACTAGAAAGAAAATCCAAGGAGGAAAATGATAAAAAAAAGGAAAGAGGGAGATAGTCCATTTGCAAGTTCCACATATATAGGGTAAACTAGTAATATAAAAATGCATAATTCTAGATTAGATAGGCACCATATGAGTAGTACAACTACTCCAAGGGACCTTTTGAAAAGAATAAAGGTACAATTGGCCAAACACAATCAATTAAATTATAATATCATGATGCCACCAAGTTTCCTTTAGCCCACTATACAAGTATACATTGTGATATCTTTATAAAATCTTAGAACAATATTGAAAGTATATTTTTGAAAATATCTCATCCATAATGAAAAATAGATTTTATGACATGGTGTGTAAATCTAGAAAGAAGGGATAAATAAGTCTCTCAAAACCTTAACTACTACTAGACCACAATATGAAACAAAATCAGCACGCCTAATAGATTTAAAAATAAAGGAAATAGTGGAGAATTTAATCAACCATGATAGAGATATAGTGGATAAAAGCTCCATTGAAAAATCTATAAAAGAGTATGAGGAACAACTTTTGAGTCTATTACAGATAAAAAATTACTGAATATAGTGAGCAAGTGTATAAGATACAAAAATCCATGGGAGAGGTATCCACCTACTTTGTATATTCCATTAGTTGGCCATTATAGAACCTAGAACAAAAGAAAGAATTGGTGGGTACACAGAGGAAAGTCAATATTGCCTCCACTAGTTTTAATTGCAATTTAATTCCTTGTAATTATAATAAAAATGATTGGATGAATTTGAAAAATGAATACAAGGGAAGAAAATAATCAAAATATAGTTACTAATAAATACATGGAATATAATGGAATTCTACTGATTACCTATATGGATAAAATGGTGGGACTAATAGGAAGACATGAAGAATAATAGAGAACACTTAGAGAATTCACAAGATCCAATAAATGTGGTGATGGTGGCCAAGGATAATACTACATTAATGTATAAGATCTTGGATGCCAAATCAATATTATTGAGATAGGGAACTTTATCCGGATAGTTGTGAGACATATCTACCAAAGAGGGTCAGTCCATATAGGAAGAAAAAAATGTTAAGAAATTTTTACGTTAAGATGGGATAACTATTTTGATAGTACCTACTGTTATTTTTAAAGAGATGTTTTAAGCACAAGAAAACAATATTAAATACAAGAAAAGGTTCTAAGTATTCTTTATTAAGATATACAATTAAGATATAAACATCATAGAGATATTACACCTATCACATGAGTAGAGTACATCTCCAGGTTATTAAGAAAAAGGTTTATACTAACCTAGGCAATGCAATATAGTTTTGTCACTTGTAGTAGCACAAAAGTATGAAGAAAATCAATCAAATATAAGACTATTGAGTTGTAAGTGATATATAGTCTGTAATTATATAGTAGTATTGTAACATGATAACATAAGACACGAGATAAAAATATAGTGATATAATAAAATAACAGGGTATATATGATATAAATATTTTAATAGATAGAGAAGAGTGATACTTGATTAAAAAGTGTGGAG
>JARHVA010010680.1:0-85000 GCA_037957365.1 Torreya grandis | reverse complement strand
ATTACATCTCTAGCTGATTCATCCTTACACTTGACCAAGTACTTGTATGACTCATTTCCCATTGTCTTTTTCCCAATTTGAATATCTATAATGGCTTTCATTTCCTATTTAGATGCCGTAGGAAACTACTCTCTCCAACCATTGCTAAAAAAACCATTATTGGCACCCTTTTTTCTATAATTTATGGGTATAAATATGATACATTAAATATATGAGATATGCCTAATCCACTGGATAATTCCAACTCATAAGCTTTAGTTGAGAACTTCCTCAAAATCTTAGAATACCATCCTTAGTCCACTTATGTTTGTTGTACTCACCTTTCATAAACCTCTCTTTATGAAAATGTGTCAAATCCAAGTTTAAAACCCAAAAATTCAATGCTCTCCTTTGCATGTTAACATGTTACTTATATTTTCCAACACTGTCTTCAATTCTCCTCTTAATATCCTTATGCACATCATGTGTAACTAGAGCATTATCTTCACCTTTTGCATGTATCCTACTCATTTTAGTGGTATTCAACTCACATAAACCTTTATGGATGCTCCCATAGAATATTAGAAAAGTTATCAAACATATACCTCAATAGAGTGAGTCATTGTAATCTAACTCAGCTTGTGCCAACATCAAATGCCATTATTTGGGCTTGTCTCTAGCTAAACATCTCAACCAATTACAAATAATACAATTTACAACCTCCATTTTCCCATTTGTTTGAGTGGACTAGGATGAAATTAATTCTAACCTTAATCCAAAATTATTATATAGTGTCATCCAAAAGTTCCCAAATTTATTTGTATATTTATACAATATAATACTCGTTATAAATCCATGCAATCTTGAAACTTATTATAAACTAAATTTGAAATATATGTGGCATAATTATTATTCTTACATTTTAAAAGATGAGCCATATTATAAAATCTATAAATAACCAAAAATATCAAATCATTACCTCCTTGTGTTCTTGGAAATATAAGAACATTGTCTATACTTAATACAACCCATCGATTATCAGCAATAGGAAGTGGTTGATGCAAACCAACATTATAAATTTTTCCATTAGCATGCTGAAAAATTATAAACTTATGCAAGAACATATTCACATCTATACCAATCTGAGGTAAATAGTACTTGTCACTCATATATGCTAAAGTCTTATCATACCTAAAATAAACAAATAGACCTTCACTATGTTTTTATGTTAATAGGTTATCTCTCATATAACCTTAAGGTATACACAACTGCTTCTAATTTAAAAATAATAAATATTAAATCATATACTTTAACCACATGGTTTTGTTTATATTTTTTCAAATCTTTCACACTATTCATCCATCTATAAATCAAAGACTTATTCATAAAAAAAATTCATTGATTCAAATCCAATTAATTACACCTTCATCTCATTCACCACAAGATTTCACCTACTCGAGGCATACATTACCTTATTATACTTTCCACTTATATGTTTCAAAATAAATTTAACCCATTTCATGTGTCATTGATCAGGATTACATTTTCTATTTATAAACTATAATACATGATTATTAGTCTACAAAACAAACTCCTTTGGCATCAAAAAATGCTTCTACGTATTGATAATTTTCACCATTACATATAATTATTGGTCATAAAATGAATACTTTATCTTAGATTCATTGTACTTATCACTAAAATAGGCAATGGGCTAACCCTCTTAACACAACACTACTCTTATATTTATTTTTCTTGCATCAAAATCAACCTAAAATAGTTTTTCAAAATGTAGTAAGGCTAACATTGGTTATGTTATCATATTTATTTTAAAAATGTAAAGATAATCTATAATAAAATATTCCACTTGAAATTCTTATTATATCCCCCTTCATGGTTTCTATAATGGGTCCACATATGTTGTTTAAGTTTCTGATAAATTGTTTTTATAAAATCACTAACACATGAAAACTTATCACTTAAAACCTACTCTGTATTGAAGGCCAATCCAAAGTTGTTTTAAAATTCTTGGTTTTCATCATCAACCCATCATTTAGAATGAAAAATCTTAAATATATCATCTCCTATTGCATTAAGATACATTTATTCATGTTTACTAGCATTTTCTCCTCCTTCATCTTATCTAAAACCAAATCAAAGTGCTTATAATGCTCCTCCTTATAATGAATCAATCTCAGAATGTCATCAAAACATACTAACACAAAATTAATTATAAAAGGATTTAACACTTCATTCACTAGTCTCATCAATGTTTATAGAGAAATTGATAAAATGAATGGAATGATCATTCACTCAAATAACCCATCATTCATATTGAGTGTGGTTTTCCATTCATCACCTTCTCTTTTGAGGATTGGATGACACCCACGCTTCAAATATATCATAGTGAAGTACCATGATCCATCTAAATAGTCCATTCAATCATCCATTATTTTAAATGGAAACATGTACTTAATAGAGATCTTGTTTATTGCTTAAGAATACATACACATTCTCCACTCTCCACCTTTATCTATTGCCAACATAGCTAAAACTACGCATGGAAATAGAGACTCTTAAATTAACCCCTTCCTAAACAACTCATGAACCTACTTATTTATTTACTAACTATCTATGCAAGTGTCTAGAACTACCAATTTATTAGGCAAAATGTCTCCTAGAACTTAATTCATATGATGTATATTGATCCTTATAGTTGGTATTCCATCTAACAATTCACTCTTTGGAATATCAGCATAATATTTCAACATATTCTAAATTTAAATAGGTAGATACTTATCATAGTGGTTGTCACAACTTGGACTTGATTTTATATTAGTGAAAAACACATTTCTTCATCCTTTTCCACCTTCAAAATCTCCATACCAAAAACCAACATCACCTTGGAACTACAATCCACCTCATCTCCATTATTCTTTTTCAAACTCAATGTGAATATCTTGCCATCCTTCCTAATGGTGTAGGTGTTTTCTTATTACATCATGAATGAATCTCTTATCAAAATAACATGGCCTACCCAATATAACATGAGGTTATATCTTGTAAAATGAAGCCCATTCACATACCTTACCATCTTTTCTTGATCATCCTCTATATTTACAACCTTTATAGTGAGTATATAAAACTCTTCATTATACTCTTTGATGTTGATCTCCTTTTGTCTCAAATTATATATTTTTCTAAATAGACTCATTTGATATTCATAAGGCATAACTTTGGCCTTTATCTTCATCACCATCCTATCTCAAGATTTTCTCTTCTCCTTACATTTCATTTCTCTTGACCTTGATATGATCCCACCATTAAGAATCATGGTTTTTTAGCTTCATGCAAGCAAATTCACCTTATTTTTTTCCTCCATAGAATCATAGTAAAAATACTCCTCCATATATGTTATCTAATACACAAGATCCTCGGGATTAAAATTCCCATTATATCAAGGTGTTTCTATCCTTATTTTACTACCAAGCCTTACCATAGCTCTAAAAGACCTAGTCTCATCTTAGTTATCCATGTCATCCACATTAAGATCTTAAAATTCATCTTCTTCATCCTCACTCATGTTTCCACTATGAACACCTTTTCATTTTTCTCTTTCTAATTCATCGAACCTTTCTTTCATTCCTCTCATCATCTCAACCAAGTCTATAATTCATCATTATCTCAGTCTTACCTATATCTATAACACATTTCCTCTATGTGCCATATCTCCCATGATGTGAAATTATATTTCACATCTTGTAAATAGACTATCATATAGATTATTTTTTACATAAAATTTTACCAATAATTATAATTTGCCTCTGATACTAAATGATGTAAGCACATATAGAGTATCCACCTATGTAAAACTCTAATTATAGTAATCTTAGATATTTACTCAAATGAAGACATAAATTCACACCAAACATGTGGAAATGAACCATACCTTAAGCCTTTGGATTATAATTCATTCAATAATTAGAATGGTTGTATCATTTGCATTAATCACACTACTATATAGGATTATCTTCCTAGATAAAAATGTGAAAAACATAACCATCTCTAATTTTATCTACTCTACTCTACCAAGTGGTCCACACATCTTGATCCCTTCATAAACTATATTATCTAACCAAATTAGATTATTCTTATGACATCCATAGATTCAAGTATTTTCTATTCAAATTTCATAAAATTATAGAATATGTCCAAGACTTAGTCAAACTTCAGTTTTCAATATCAACTCCTGAATATCAATAACTATTAGGTGACATTTTTAGGCCGAATAATAACTAAAAAATACCATATATTTACCACCATTTATCCAATTGACCTTAAATTTTTAACACAATATTAAACTACATTTTAGATCATTGAACTAAAATTTTGAATCCAATTATTAACACTAAAATAGAACCATCTTGCCAAGCATCAATGACTAGATACGATACTCAAGTGACATTTTCATGTAGAATGATTTCTAGGAAAACAATCATAACTTTGCCAAAATTCATCCAATTGATTTAAAATTTGAAACATAGATTGTGCATTACTATTAATATTAATTCACCAAAAAAAATTGATCAAATCATTACTAAAGTATTACCATAGTAAAAGAGCTCTCTTGTCAAGTGTGTTAGACTACATAGATGACAAAGTGTGACAATAATATATGGTACATTACCATTGTAACCACAAATGCACTGACATTTTTCCCATATGGATCAAGTGTAATTTAATAAAACCATAGGGAATTTCATTATCAAATTATTATCTAATAAAGATAAACATCCTTCTATGTGTCTGGAATGAATTAGATGGTATGCTTCCACAGTGACTCAAGATGATCTAATATTTTGTGAAGAGGTTACAAGTGTTATTTTATATGATCTCATCAAGTTTAAGTATCACCTTTGTGTGTTTTTCCATGATTTATATCATGCACTTATTACATAGTCTTGTTTAGTGACAATTACTATTGTGTGAATCATAGAAACCTATATTTAAATAAAACTTATATTAGATTCTACTCAATATGTTACATACATGCCTTGATGCTATATACACTACTATGATGACATAATTTCCACATGTTTGCATGATGTTACATGATATTATATTTATACATCATATGATACAATTCAATTGTCATTTGAGATGAGTGACTTACATGATTTATAAATCACCTCAAAATGGGGTAATATTAGTGATATTTTTCATAAATATTAAGGCTTCCATGATGATTTAGAGTATAATGTAGAGATATAATATTTTATATTTTATTTAGATACCAAATTTGGAAAATTATTTTAATCTTTATAAATATTTTGGGAGTATTTGTAGATCACATGTACTACATTTAACAATTTATGAGTGACATATTTTACATTGATAAATGCTCATATATAGTTTTAGGAATGTGCAAGCCATATTTACTCCATTATACAAGATAGATTTACTTTGACATTATATTGGTTCATGCATATTTATAGATTTTAGTTGCACCACTTCATTAGGGCATGATATTTGTTAATGTACATTCACACCATTTTATATTTTATATAGCCATGATGATAGTTCATGGATATGAAATTTTACAACTAGCATCAATTTAGTGCGGCATGATGTTGTTTCATGCACATTTACAAAATCTCACCTTTAAATTTATTTAATAATAATTTATAGGTGTGGAGAAGATTTGAGTATATGATCCCTCCTTAATTAGATGATTCATATTTAAATAAATAATGGTATAGATTATTTTCATCATCAATAGCCTATAAATTACTTCATGAGCCCATTATGTGGATTATTCCTTGCATCTTGGGGTTAAAATATCAATGATAGATGGTTACTTGTGGGAAAGGGGAATTTATATTTCATTATAGGTTGCTTAACTTAGTTAAATATTAAATTGGGGATTGATCACCCTCAATTGCATCATGTTAACCAAGTTCTTTAATGAGGAATAAAAAGTAACCAATGCTTTAAAAAGGAAGCAACATCTCAAAAATGTTACAGGGAAACATAGTTTAGACACATATAGGATTAACCCTACCTTGATCTTTCAAATTTTAAGTTTCAAGTAGAATTTATATTTAAAAATACAAATTATGGACAATGAATACTACATTTTATTTACAAGTTTTTCTAAGAGAGACTTTCAAGTTTAAATCCTTCTCTCAAATGCAAAGTGTGTTTTACACTCTTAGTTATTTATTTATCCTTTTAATCCATTTTTTAATAGCATTGTAATACTATAATAAAATGGGGCATTTGTAAATTAAAATAATTAGTATTTGACACTTTAAAAGGTCAACTTTGACCTACAGTTATCCTACACTACTTATTCATCTCCAAACATATCTTATTTGTCATTTAACCATACACCCATATGCTATTTTTGATCCCAATCTATAATAAGACATTATCAGTCATAAGTACATGATTTTATAATTCTATTCAAAATCAATTAAATATCTTACACATATATGTCTAGATCATGATATTTAAATTTATTTCTTAGAAACAATAAACGTCATATTCAAATAGTATATTTTATGGAACTATCCTAAGGATGACGTTACCATCCATTACTTAGAAATGACTATTTTGGAAAATCACATAATTCCCATACATCAACCCAATCGTCTAGTGTTTTGATGGAATGGGAAATTACCATAAAAAAATATAAATAAATATCATTGTCAAGAATATTGATAATTTTACACTTATCTATCACGCACATATATCCTATTTGACATTGATAAAATTTTCCATAGTCTTCCCAACTTGAAAATTAGTCACTAGGCATAGTCGTCAACCAAGACTAAAACATACCAAGCCTAGTCAAAAGAAAAAATTGTCAAGATAAAAGATACATTTATAGGTGCATTAATCTAGTAAAGGAACACAATTTTATAATCACACAAATGAAAAGAACTATGTAACTTGAATTCACTCTTTTAAATATTTAATACATATATAGTTCTCAATAGTTATTGGGATAATCAAGTTTAGCTCAACCTAGTTATATTTCCTAATTTTTACAAGTTTTTGTCCTTCATAAGAGCACCTACAGCTTCATGGAGAAGTAATAATTTTTTTTGAAGTTTTGCACACATTTAAGTCTCAAATATCTAACATATAAAGGCATATCAAGAAGGATAATCAAATTATATAGTAAAAGAGAGTTGTTGCACCTAGGAAAATAATTACATCTCTTGTCACTACCATTGACATTTACATCTAAACCTGACATTTTTATAGTTGCACACATTGAGATGGAGTTCTATATTTAAATGAATCAAAGGGCCAAATGTAGTCTGTTTCCATTATTAGAAATTATTTGATGCCAACTAGTAATATAAATAATATAAATGTCTTATCATTACTTTCACTTTTCATAATTATAAAATCCAATTGTGAAATTACTTATAATATTACAAATTCATATTTATGCTTAATATCCATATATTATAATATGAATTATTAATTATGGTTTATTCTAATGTGATTCATATTAATCTATAAATAGAGTAAAATGTTATATAAATAATTATTCCTCTATATTTTTCTTTCTTGTTTATTTATATTTATCATTTTATGTTTATGGTACTTTTATTCTTCATTTTTCAACATAAAGTAGGTCTAAATTACTATACATTACATAATTTACCATGTGTCATTATTACATTATTCTACATAATTTCTAAAGTGTTTCCTACACCTATGCACCATTTTTTTTAAATACCCATAAAAAATCATATGCATCTCTAAGGTTAAACTCTCACAACATTCCAATATAATATAACATGTCTTGATTGATGACATTATTTTCATTGGTCAAAATATTTTTTCTCAAGTTTCTATTTATCTTTGAGAGGCCTTACCTTAACAAATAGATACTAATCTGGTAGTTTCTCTATTATAATTATTGATTTGGTTAAATGCCTACAATTAAATATATACCATTATATGTTTTCTATTCTGTCATAACAATAAATTGGATAAAATTTGATATTAATTTTAGAATTGTTTTAAAAACCAGGGCACAACTAAAACATAAGAATAAGTGTTTAACTTGTCATAATAAAAATTTAAAATGTTAAGCCAATTATTGATGAATTTAATCATATAATTTATTAAATAAATATATTATTTGCCTTTATGGAACATACAGAATCAAAAAATTATATCCACCTTAATTCCAATAATGATCATGTCACCAACTACATTATTTAGTGGTGGATCGACCTATCTAGTTTACGTTTTGAGATGGATTACGCCCATCTAATGCAACTCTTTTTATTTATCGATCAACCCATCATATTGGAACATTATGGTAAAATAAATATGTTGTGTATTATATCTTAGTATATAATGTATCATATCTCAACGCCTTCAATCATTTGCGAGATTTTATTAGTTTTTTCATATACCCTTGTGGTGTGTTTCATTTTCTCCATTACACATAATTATAAATGGGTATCTCATTAGGTCAAGATTATGAGACCCATATTTAGAGGATTATTGGTCTTTTTATGTATAATCCTCCTTATATTAAATAATTATTATATATGCACTAATACTAAGTTAGCCTATGTTAGCTTATCCATTCTTAATATGCTTATTTATAGTTGTATATCATTAGAATAGAATAATTGGGAATTTAATGCTTACACAATTTATCAATACCACCCCTAAGGGGGCCAATCACATATACAAATTAGGAAAACAATATAAAAATGTGATTTTTATTGTGCATAAGTTGATATACCCATCATGTCTCTTTGTATATTTAATTATCTAATGGTTCAAATTTAATATGGATTAATTTACTTATAACCTTTCCTCATACCTATGTAGATATTTTTATCTAAATTAAAGTGATTACATTACAAGGAGTTTATTTTCCTTCATGCTCCTTATAATATTTCCCACATGTTGATCATACCTAATTTAGAATAGTTGGGATAATTCCCAATTGATTGGTATAGGTAGTACCCTACTACAAAAGTTTCCATTTAATTTTTATTCCATTTTAATCTAATAATTTTTTTCATGTGTTTCGGATAGAGGAAAATTTATATCTATGAATAACAATTAAACTTGAAAATTTAATATTACACTTGACTAGTTTACCCTTAAATTTTATTTTTTAGTCACTTCAAGCGTACCACCATTGAAAAAATGAGCATTATATTTGACTAATTGTCAAAAGGAATTTTATTTCAAATAGATAATTAATTTGCAAACTAAATGTAATGGCCCAAATATATAACTAATTGAAATCATAATAAAAAAACATTTCTAATTTTATTTTCAAAATCTAACGTAAATGTAAACTACCTAAAAAATACAATGAATTTCTAGTGTCTTTCAACAAATAACTTAGTATAAAATAATTAAACCATATATAATTAAAAAATATCTCTACAAATCAATTTAATTTTAAGGAATGAATAATATATACATGTAGTAGGATAAATTATTATGATACACAAAATCCCCAAAGGTTTATCCTAACTCAAAATTAGAGATAGGCCAAAATGACTATTTCCTTTACTATTTTGATACGCCCAAACCAATTCAACAAGTAATTTTTTTAATTTATTTACATAATAAAAAAAGATTACAGTATATTTTCATATGGATTTTATTAATTAGACAAATCTAGTGTGTTTTTATAACACCCTAGTTGTTCTTGAAATCAACAAATTTATTGCATTTGTTGATCAAGAATAAGTGAAATGGAAGTGAAGTCCTTTTCTAGTTTTCTAAAATCTATGTTGATCTTACGGTCAATAATTTTCTCATAAGAATAAATTTACCTTGTTCTAATGTTATTCCATAACATGCACATTTGTCAAAATAGTAAACACTAGAATGATTAATTAGATTTAGTTATCAATTGACATAATAAATGGCCCATATTTTTAATAGATTCAATAAACATTTATTTTGGTATAAAGGAACCCGTAATCATTCCTTTTATAAAATGATGAAACCCCAAATAAGCAATCCAATGTTTTATATATATGGCATATCAATGGTCAACAACACTTCCCTTTTAATATTGATGATTGCCATTGAATCAAATATTGACAAAACTACCATAGTTTATGATAGGTGTACTAACTTAAATATAGTCATGAATACTTGATAATAATAGTTTTGAGGATACCTAATACTTTTTCTTCCATTATAAGTGCTTTTAAGGATAGTGAGATGATTATCAGTTCTAGAAATGAAACATTTCCAACACATGATATAATTATAAAAAGTATCCCACTATTCATTCAAGTAAGAATTTAAATTAAAGGAACCAAATGTGTATTTATCAATATTTCATAAGTATTAAACATATTTACTAGTCTATTATTACAATAATTGGGTATAAAAATTACTATTCTTCACCAAAATAATTAAAACTATCAAAGGATTTGATTGTTCTTCAAGACACATTTTAGGAGTGATCACTTTAGATGTAACATTTGGACCAAAAACATATTCTACTCTATTTCATGTAAAATTCCCAATAAATTACATTATAATTTACTATTCAGGGATACCATGGATATGCATGATGGAAACAATGCCATTTACATTATGTATGTGCCTAAAACTCTATCATGGATGATACCTCTTTGCGACATTATAAGATACACACATACCAATCTAATTTGGATGATCTAGTTGTTATCCCTCCTCAACTTATTCCTTGTGACCAAAAGTTCACATATAAAATTGAAGAGTCAAGTAATAAAATAATAAAATAGATCAATAAATATTTATGTATTGATCACCAAGAAATATATCAAACATAGAAATAAACTTATAATTTAAAAATAAAAGTAGTAAAAGTGAAAAAATAACTTCAAAAATTAAATGATGGCATAAAGAGAGTTTAAAAAGGCAAATTTTAAATTTTAAAAATAATAAATAGAAAAAATTGGTAATTATAATTTATAAAATAGAAAAAATACCTTCAAGTGGAATATAAATGTATGTAAAAATAACATCAAGACTAGGAGAACCAACAATAATCTATACTTGATCTACCTTTATTGGTTAATCAATAAGTTCAAGATGGTTATGGTATTTAATGATGATGATGATGATGATGATGATGATGATGATGATGATGATGATGATGATGATGATGATGATGATGATTAGATATGATCAAATATGTAAGTTAAACATAAAAACATTAGATTACTATTTATCTTATACTTTTTTTACACCTATTTTTCTATAAAATCATCATGCTAATTTAAAGCCAATTAGATTAAAAATCCAAAAAAACTTAGGTATGCCTCAAAATTTTGATGATAAAAAAGTGTTTGATAACTATTAAAACATAAAATATCAAGACAAAATATCCAAGATATAAAATTCACTTGTTCAAAATAAAGGGTTCCAAATAGAACAATTGAAAAGAAACAAGTTACAAACTAAACAAACTAAAAATTAATAATTGCAAAAGTAAAATTTAGATATACAATGGTTATAAAAATTATGGCAAGAGTAGTTAAAGCAAGATATTTTATTAAAAGAGAAGTTAAGAAAATAATTTCAAGTCAATCAAGAAATGATATTTAAGAGAGAATTATTAATAAAAGAGTTTCATAAGTAAGTTAGGGTTATAATTTTAATTTCAAAGGGCTTAACTAGAAAGGATTCCTCATATATAGAGCCTTTGTTTCTTAACACTCTTATAAATGGAAAGAAGTGTAATAATATTTATATTTTGTCCTTTTATGACACTAATATTTATATCATGACACTTCTTCAATATCATGGTTATGATTTTTAACACTTGGGTAATAGTACAGTTCCTCAATGCTACATTGGATCCATCGAGTTACCAGTTACACTTGAATCAGAAACATGCTTTGTTATATTCCATGTTGGATGAATGTAATGCAAAACTATGTAGATCATGTATGATATAAATGGGGGAAACAATGGTCAAATATAATGACTATGTCACATTTTAGCATGAAGATGAAATTGTTAAAATATAAAGAGAGTACAAAATCATTAAGCTAAAGTAGAAAAAAATGTTTCTTCAGCTAATATTCAAGCAAAGGTAATTTTTTCATGGAAATTTATCCATTTAAAAATTCTCCCATATTCTTATTACTATAATACTTATTATTGGTTACTAGTTTACATTTAAAAATATAACAAAATTCTTAAAAACATTCAAATAATTCAAAATTCTTGTTGTACATAGCTTCTTTACTCATGCAGCATATTCTTTGATTACTTACATGTGTGATAAATTGATTGATTATTCTAAGCCCTTGGATCTTGTTGAATTCATGGCCTCTTTGATCTTCCTTTTCACTTTTAATATCTATTAAATTTAAAATAATGATCAACTTTTCCATAATCTACCATTTACTTCTCTATTGTAACAATTTATAGTGATAAATTGTCATTTTTCCTCACTAACATAATCAATAATTATATGATATAAAGAACCACAAATACTCTATGAATTTGTCAATATTTAATTATGTTACATTTTACCCAAAAATCATATTTGTAACACACAAAGCCTTAATGCTGCTAACATTTAGATTTTTCACCTTGTTTCAGTTTAAAAATCATTGTTTTTCATTAAAAATATCTTTTTTTCTTTGCCAGTTTTTTCATACATGCGACATATTTTAATAAGTGTACATATTATGATACATGGATGTACAATTACTCCTATAATTACATGTTTTCGATCTCCTACATATTTTTTAAAATTAAAATTCACATATAGTGGGGGAATCTTGCTCATACTTTATTATAAAATCATTTATACTACATATCTTACATTAACACATGCTTCAAATTCTTATTATATTTTGTAATTATTATAATTTTTATGCCTTTCTTGATTATAGTTTTTAGTGTTTTTGGTTTCAATATTTTACAAATACAAAATTAATATGTATATTCCAAAATGCAAAAGCATTAAAAATATTTTAAAAAATACAAAGTTAGGACATGAACATGATTATAAATATATTTTACATTTTTTTGGTATGCTATTTATCTCATGATTAGTAGATATCATATTATTTATATATCACACATAGATTTCACTAGTATTCAAATGTTTTGTACATGACACACAAATTTTAAAAAGGATTAAGGTGTTGGGCTTGGCTCTAATTACTAGCCTTTATATAATTGGGGCATATATATAAGTATTATCATTCCATGGATCCTATAATTTTGAGGTCTATACCATCTAAAAATGTCCTACTAACATATCTATCTTACATAGTCTACATGAATATGATATTTTCTACGACATGATCACATTACATTTACAAGGTTTATACTAAATTTATAATTCTATGTTCCATTAATGTTATTAAATGTACATATTATATTATATATTGTTTACCTATTTTGTGCGGCCCTTGGCCCTTGTGTGAATTTTCTTTTTGAACTTACCTTTGAGATATTTCCTTATGTGTCTAGAATTTCAAGATCCCATTTAATATTGGTCATTTGAAATATGTATTGCATTAAATTTGAACATGACACATTTTGCGACACTATACATGTTTATTATCTTTTCAATCTATCACTTTATGACATTTGAATAAGTCCCTAGTATGTGACACTTGGCCTTATTTAATACATATTTTTAGTTTTAATGAGTGTGATTATTGTGATTGTTGTGTTTTATTAGTGTCATCATGCATACCATGCATTACTAACATAATATACTCATTATACATAATATATTATATGAGCATAATTGATACATTATGTAGGCCTAGCCTCATGAGTTACTTAGAAAATTCAAATCTTTCTATGCTAACATACTTTTCCCATATCCTAAATTTTTTAATGATTAGATATTATTATACATATTGAAAGATAAAAATTATTTTGATATGAGTGAGTTTCAATATCAATTCAATAACCTCAAACTTGAGGCATTTTAATTGGATTTTCATACATGTGACTAACCTTTAAAAGATAAAAATATATTTTTAATGTAGACACTAGAATTCTATACCCCCGGGATGATTAATTAAGTGTCATAGCCCCTATTTATTTAAATATCCTAAATAAACCCTATCCTAAAATTTAGTTTATTTACCATTTACTAACTCAGTAAATAGCCTTTAATTTTACCTCTTTAGCCCTCCCAACCTCCTAAATATAAATATAACCTAAGAATCTAACCCCTAACCTCTTTACCCCCATGTGGAGTCATTACCAACAACTCCACCTATATCCAAGCCATTTTTACCCATGGTTGAAACAAAGGCACTAATTTTGGTGAATCGATGTCAATTCACCCATGATCAACATTAATTCTCTAGATCAGCATCAATTCATAAATACTCAACCTACCTTTGTATGGGGGATCAAAAAATTGAGAGCCTCAAATTGCTATTATAATTTTTAGATATTTTATGATTTTTCTAACAACACTCTTCTAGATTTTTATTGCATTCAATCTGTATCCTTTGTGAAGTCTGAGAAACTACCTTAGTTTGTGCAAGAATTTAATTCTACTCCCAAATTGATCAAAAGTAGGTTATCACATTTCATTTTATCATTATCTATCAATTATTATTTGGTTATACATTTATTTAATCATTAAGATATTATTAGCATCCCTCTATATCTATTTATCAACCTCTATTAAGAAATCTATCTCATCTGATTCTCTATTTTATTAAACTCAATCATAGATAGAATCAATGCTGATTCATTCTAAATTGGCACTGATTCTACCAATCAACACTGATCTTATGAGGACTGGCATTGATATATTATGTTTGATTCATAGAATCTAAGACCTTAATCTAAACACTCTATTTGTAATATTTTACTAATTATTGTTATTTTCACATGGCATTTTGCTTGTAGATGACTCTAACTGCCCTAATACATAAATGTAACCAGTAACATGGATTTCAAAATAGTTTTCTAACCTTTATTTATAGATCATAATGACATAGCCATTGAGCTATCACTCTGTGCAATCATTTATTCACCCTCTCATGAAGCTAATGAAGAACAATTAGTTGTTATACAACATGATGTAGATTTTGATTCATCTTACTAGGAGGAATAATTTATTCACATTGATAGCTTATTTGAGGAATGAATCTTAATCAACATTATTATCATATCTTTCATCTATTGTAATTTCATATGCTTTTTATTCACTTAATTGCATAAATAGTAAACTAACATCCTTCTAAGGAACTGTACCACTTCTTGGAATTTATCTCGTATTAGGTAATCCAACCAATTATCTATTAATTCATTTTTTTTCAAGTATTTACATGTCTACAAGATAGCCTTCTCAGCCAAAAATGATCTCTTACTATCACTCGATTCAAAGAGATGGACAATGTCTTCTAATCCACAGGTATTCCCCCTAAACCCTAATTTATTTTGAGTTTTTAGTAACATTTAATTTTAAAATAAAATTAAAAACTTCTTTAAAATTCTTGCATACCTGGTAGGACCCCTAATATCTCACTTTTCTTATTAAATATTCATTTCTAAATTTATTTATCTTTCTTTCCCATTCTTTTGTTTGCTAAATTCATTCAAATAAAATATAAATTTTCATTTTTCCTTTCTAAATGTTAAAAAAAATACACATCCATTTTACATGATTATTTTATTTATATAAAATAATCTAGGTGGTAAATTTATTGTAGTTGTCACTTTTATCACACATAGACCAAATCATGCTCACAACAAACTCATCAAAACATTTGACATAAGGGAACCAACTAGGATTCCATCACCTAGTGGTAACCTTCATCTGAAGGATCCCACTTGAATTTCACCACCAAGGGGAGAACTAACTCAGTGCTTTGGTTGATTTTAAACTATGGTCTTTCAATATATTCTGACTAAGAACTTGACACACTTATACTACATTATGTGAAGTGAAGGGGTACACCCAAATACTAGCCAAGTATTGATACCAATAAAGAAATCCTTGAGATCCTAAACAAAACTTGAGACCATATTTATATTTTTGCTTTTTAGTACCCTCGGTATCCTTATTTTTCTTTTATCACACCTTAAAATTAAATAGTGAAAAGTTTTTAGGTACATTTTTAGCATGTGCATCTTTTTATCCTCACTAAATACAAGATAATCAAATAGAATCTTTTACACGCTTTTTATTATTTCTTTCTTTTTTGTTTTTACTTTTTTATCACTATATGGTTTTGATGTGATAGTAGTCACAAAATAAAATTGAACCCCCATCTTCATCATCATCCATGGAGAATTCTCTTAGCCATCCTACTTCCCCTAATTCCACAGGGGAAGGCATTCCTCAGTGTTATACATAGGGTGATTCTAAATTTTCCACTATACTAGATAACAATCCCATAGCACTTAACAATTATCTCAAATCTTGAGCCATACATATCTTGTTATCTCCCCATACATAGATCTTTTGGAACCAATATGGAATGCCCTTAGAAGAGGGTGAAGGATTTATCACCACTATGGTATTTTTCCATAATAATCCTCCTCTTACTAGTTCTAACAACACTAATACACAACCTTTAGGAAACCCACCTTTGGTAAAATCTAGTTCTCCATCACCAACCACTAATAAAACATAGAACACTACCACTCCTCAACCTATAGTTACTCAGCCTATTACTAGATCACTCTAGAACCTAGTCATATCAGACCGAATAACCCTTCCACAGATTAAAACTAGTGTACCCTTAGGTACCCAAATGTAGCCATTACAATAGGACCTTGTAAGTCATCCAAATCAATAGTAAGTTCACTTAACCACCTAGTAGATAGCACCTATGAAAGCTATTGGGTCTGCGTATATCCCTTTAAAAGATCCACAATATGTGGTGGCTTCTCAACCCATCATGACCACATCAGTCAGTTATCCCTTATCTCAAGATTTTTAATGCAACATAGAATGTTTTGGGAGGAATCCTTGAGCATAACACCCAAACCAATCTCATGATCATCCCTATGAATAGGATGGATAATTTATAATCCTTTACCTTAGCGTAGAATAGCATGCTCACCTATGAATATATTTTTAATGAGCTTATCAAACTATCAATTCTTATTAGGCCTTATCCTCCTATTGATGCCTAAAATTCTTGATTTAAGTTTAACATATTCCTATGGGAAGCTTTACATGTGTGGGACCAAATTGTGGTCTATAAAATAACCTTTAGGATTTTATAAGTTGGCTCTTCATTCTAAGTTGGGGGGTAAAGAGGGAGAAGGAAATAAATACAAATAATATTGAAATAACACTAACTGAGGTGATATGCAAAGAGATATAAAGTGTTAACCTATTATTATGTAAAATATATTGAATCCTTGGGCACTATAGACCATAAAAGAGCATGAATCATGAACTAAGATTTGTAATAAAAGCAAAGATCAAAACTATAGAAGCAGAGAAAAGAAATGACAATAAGAGATAAATTTCCACTCAAATTAACACATACTATGACATCCTCTTCATTGTTAGGGGGAGAATAGAATGTAGAAGGCCATCAATGGCATGTATAAAATGTCTAGCCACACCTGTGAGGGGCACCTATTAATTTTGAATAATGATAAAATACTAACTGTTACTACTTATATTATATTATAAATGGTTGTTTAAAAATGTAACAAATACTAATAAAATGATAACCAGCCCCTTCTAAAAGGGACGAGTCAAGAATATATAGGCAAAGTAGATTCTTATGGGGGTGACACCTATAAATCCTATCACTCATACCCATGATGATGTAATTGTGATTGAATGAATCACTTAGGATCATGAGTTTAGATAACCTCTAGATTTTAGATATGGTGTGACTGCTTTGTCTTATTATGGCCATTATGTTGAGGATGAGCATAGTGATGCCACACATCCATCTCTGGGGTTGTCTCTAATAAGTCATTGGAGATGGATATTCGCTTACTCTAGTTGATGGCATGACTCATAGTTTTAATAGGAAAACTTTGATTTTGATAAGCATCATGGTGTCACATGGAAAGACTCATCTCCTTCTTGTTATAATCACAAGGTGGGTCCCTCTCTTTTTCTTTCTAGCCAATGACACAACTCCAAGGTTTGATATACCAAAATTGATCATGGATAAGAATGGGGATGACATGTGGTGATCTGGAACTTCTTCAAGGAAATTGATCCTTTCTTTGATAAGGTTGAGTGCAGGGGCACCATGTGTAAATTAGATGCTCTTATGAAGGGAAGTCAGGCATTTCTTTGAAAAAATTATCATTAGAGCACCATATGTTAGACCCATATTCAATAATAAATAGATCAGTGGACCCCATATATTCATCCACTAGTCAATGGTGGTGTCGAAAGGTCTGACCAAAATGAACCAGCCTTAGACGAGCATTGCGATACCACATTTCAAGCCCACACTACACTAGGTGGAAATGAAGGATTCTTTAGGCTGAAGAAGTGATGGACTGACACCTAGGAGGAAGTGAAAGGATGTCAACACTTAGACAAAAAAATTGAAAAGAATTTTGACAAGGAAGAGGATGAAGTAAGAACTGTAGAAGTTTCCAAGTAAGCATGAGGTAAACAGGGCCAATTGCTTTAAAATGAGAAAACATGGATTTTAATCCACAGTCCTAGTGACTCATAGGGGCATCTACCTATGGATGAGAAAACCCAAAACTCTAGTACTCAGACTAGTCAAATCAATATTTCAAAGGAGGAAGAAGTTATTGAAAACTTACAAATTTTGAAGAGCCACTTGCAAAGGCACCCACGCTTCCTCCTTAGGTTAGGTCTTCTTATTAATAGCCTCAAAGGATCTATCTAAATCAATAATCTTCTTGAAGGAGATGTTTCCCAAACCTTGAACAAAAACTAGAATTTATAACTCTAGCTGGATGACTACATATAATATCTTCTCCACTTTAGAGACACTAGGTGATTGACTAAGAGCCAAACATATGGTCTAGTTGTTTTATTTATATTCTATTAGTACTTTAATTTGGTCCTCTAAGAGGATGTTGTTGTCTACCAAACATGGGGAAGGGAATCCCAATTGGACTAGTTGTTCAATGAGCCCCCACCTATCTTGGACTACCTTCTCTAAGGAATTAAAGAATGCCTTATATTTATTGGCTACCTTATTATATCCTAGGAATTTATTTACCTTTGCCACTACCTGCCTTTAGTCATCCACCCTTGCTACTTGTATTTTTATGTCCAAATGGCACCAGCCTTGGATGAGTGTCAGATCATCATGTAGAGGGTTGGTATTATGTAGTTCAATGGTGTAGAGATAGGATCTATCATGTGATCATAGGAATATGTTAGTTGGGCATGAAGAAGACTTAAAATAGGGGCATACATGATTATATAAAATCTTAAATGTACCCTTCATGATTCATAACTACTTGTGTGATGTCATCCTACCTAGCCATTATAGGATCTAGGGACCTATATCCTTCAAATCATGTGCTTTAAGACTTGTACACCATATAAACCTCCATGTGGGTGGACATTAAGATCTTTATTTAGGCATAAGTCGTCATCTTATTACTACATAGGCATGCACCTCTATCTAGGCTTGGGTGTAAATGGGAAGCATATGTGTACTATTTTATTGAAGTTCTTGAGACCTCACAATTGCATTTTCTCTTGGTAAGCCTGGATATCCTTGCACCAATTGGGGCTGACTTAGAAATTCAACACTTTTGGCAACCTCTATAGGATTTTTATCTACTAAGTGGGAATACAATATCCTTTGAGTGATTCATTTGGCATAAAGTCATTCCATTTGTAAATTATTTGGCCTTACACCTAAATAAATTAAACTAAGTTCTACCCTTAATACATTAAAAGAGAGAACAAACAATAAATGTCCAAAACACAGGTAGAGGAAAATTAAACTAAACTACAGAAAGTGTGCACAGGCACTTAGGGAAATACAATATGAGCTAATCTAATCTACTATATAAAAATTAAAACATACACCCATATCCTCCAAGATCAAAATATAAACCTTTTAGGTCCTTTACGTTATGTTCCATCCTATTGTTGATATGTGATGGGTGGAGGCGAGGTGGAATTTATTTACTACAAAGGAGGCGCACTCTAATTGCTTCTAAAGATCACTCAAGGGATTTTGTTTAACTACGCTCCCATTTGATGAATGATTCCACCATGCTTCACAGAATATTTCCTCCCAAATGATTGATGTATTTTATTTCAAACTAATCCTTATTGAATCTCTATGTGCCTAGCTGGGCTTTCTGCTCAGACTGTGCTTTTTGTAGCTCAAGGAACCTACACTTGATACACGAAGAGCTCATGAACATGATAGGATAAATTTTTAAGCCCATTATATCTTCTATGAAATCCCTTATAATGTGATTGTAATAATGTATTTGAAGTCAACTTGATGTTTTAACCTTTCCCTCATCTTTGTGCTGCTTACTACAAGGTTAGGACCAAAGCATGTCTATGACATCTTCAAGGGGTGAACAAGGTATAGATGCATATGCAAGGTCATATAGGAGTTGATAACCATAATTTAATATGTAAAAAAAATTAACATTCCACCCTTGGGAAGGTTGATCTGATGGCCTACATATTCCTCTCCCCCTAACCTATCTAATAAGGCATATTCCTCGACTTTGGCCAGATCGTAGCCTGCTTGCAGAAGAGCATATCCTGCACACAAGATTTTGAACAAATCCCACATTTATTCATCATGTATTGGTACCTAATAATTCCTAAAAAAACTAATATGGGGTTCCACTTGAAGCACACATTCCCCATGATGTCTTTATTTTCCCCTGAGGTCTTCTTCCAACTATTATTCAACCTTCTACATGAGAGACCACATTTTAGCTTCATGACTAAGTTCATCTTCTTCTATTTTAAAAGGGATATCATATATACAAGAGAGTTCCTCATCATATCACACTTGTGCACTACCCTACTACTTAGGATGATTTTGTTCATCATCTTCCTATTGTAGCTCTGAGGTTTCTAACTACATGGTGCAAAGAGGACTACCAATGATGATTTCCTCATCATGCTCAGTTGAAGTATCATCTTATTCATCTAAATGGTCTTCACTTGCCTTACATATAAATTTTTCTCCTTTTAAATCAGAGATGGTGGGAGGGTAAGAGGTTTTAACTAGCACGTAAGAAGGGGATTCTACAAGGTTGGGCATGACAAAGTCAGGATGCATGGTCTAGGAAGGCTCCCATGGCTGCACTTGAAACTCTTGAGGAAGAATGGGTTCTATGATTAGCATGGGTGAATATTATTGTATATGAAGTGGCCCTTTTAAGTTTGATAATTTAAATTCGATAGGCTTTCTTGAAAGTGTAGTGGGTTTACCTCGCCTGAAGATAGGGACTTTAGCTGCATAAGTTTTATGTCCCATAGTTAGATTTCCAATGTAGGGGGAGCCTTCTTGAAGCTAGGAAAGGAAGGATTAGAGGTGGTTGAATATGATTTAATTCTCTACATCTATATAATCAATACATATATCTACTCTTCTTTATCTATGATCTACATGATCAAGCATTCCTCTTCAAATCTATGTTTCTCTATCATCTCCTACTACTGTGTGTAGGCTTGATGAACAAGCTCTTCTTGTTGGATACCATATCCCTTCTCTCTTTTGATTTCCATTAAATATCTCTAGAAATCAATATGTATATAATTTATGCTCTATTTAGGTGGATTAAGAGGATAGTAATATCAGTTGGGAGTAAGGTGGCTTGTGTAGGGTTGATTAGAAGTATAAGCAAGTTGCCATAGGGGCTGAACAGGGGGTAGGTTACGTACGCTTGCATGATATTATTACAATAAATGGGAAGTATAAAATGTATCATTTTCATGGAATGGATGTGGAAAGATAGACTATTAAGTGCTTAATCTAATTAAACTAGTAGATTTAGAAATTTGGAGTCGCCAGGTGCTGTGTGAAGTGTCTTCAACACTTGATCTCTAAGGGTAGCACTAATTATTTAGATTTTATTCAAAATTGGTCCCATTTATCATGACAAAAAATAAAACTATTGATGTCTAAAACTCTTGCTACAAGTTTAACAGCCTCTTATGTGAAGCTTTATAGGCATGATCAAAATTATGATATATAAAATAACCTCCAGGATTGTAGAAGCCGGCTCTTCATTGAAGATGTTGGTGAAAGGAAGAAATAAATAAATGCATATAAGACTAAAATAATACAAAATAAGGTGATAAACTAATATATTTAAATCATTAACCTATTATTGCATAAAATAGATTGAATCTTTGAGTGCTACAGACCATAAAGGAGCATGAAGCATGAATTAAGATCTATAAGGCAAGAAAAGATCAAAACTATAGAAGTAGAGAAAAAAAATGAAAAGTAGAGATAAATTTCCAATCAAATTGACATAGAATACCACATCCTCTTCATATTTATGTGTAAAATAGAATGTAAAAGGCCATTAAGGGCACATGCAAAACACCTAGTCACACTTGTGAGGGTACCTATTAATGTTAAAGAATGATAAAATACTAACTACTAATACTTATATTATATTAAAAATATCTATTTATAAAATTAGAAAATACCATTAAAATTATAACTAACCACTTCCTAAAGGGATGAGTCAAGAATATATAGGCAAGGTGGCTTCTCATAGGGGTGACACCTGGAAATTCTAGCACTCATTCCCATGATGATGCCATTACGACTAAATGAAACACTCAGGATAATGAGTGCATATAACCTTTAGATCCTAGATATGTCACAACCACTTTGTCTTATTATGGCCATGATGCTCAGGAGGAGTGTAGTAATGCCATGTGTCCATCTCTGGGGTCTCCTTTAATATGCCATTAGAGATAGAGATCTAATTACCATGATTGATGGTATAACTCCTAACTCTGACAAGAAAAATTTGCTTTCAAAAAGTGCTATTTTGCCATGTAGAAAGGCTCATCTCATTCTTATTACAAATTCATAGTGGGTCCCTCTTTTTTTTATTGATGTCCAATGGTGGAACTCCAAGGTATAATAGACCAAAAGTGCTCATGGGTAAGTGTAAGATGACACATGTAGATTTGGCACTTCTCTAGGGAAATTGGGTACTTCTTTGGCAAGGTTAAGTGTGGGGGAACCATATGTAAATTAGATGCTAATTCAAGAGGAATTAAAGTATTTATTTGCAAAATTAAGCATAAGGGAGTCACATGTTGGAACTGTATTCACCAATAAATAACTTGGTGGGACCCATCTATTGACTCAACTAGCTAATGGCATTGTCTAAAGGTTTGACCAAAATGAACCAGACTTGGATAAGTCTTGTGTTTTTATGTGTTGAGCATGTGTTACATTGGAGGTAAATGAGATCTTCTTTGGGCCAAAAATGTATCGAGTTGACATGTGGGTGGAAGTAAAAGGAGGTTGAAACATAGTCAAAATTTGAAAAAGGGATCCCAGGAAGAAAGAAGTCGAAGAAAAATTGTATAAGGTGCAGAGCAAGCCTAAGGTAAAATGGGTCGACTTCTCTAAAATTAGAAAACATGGATTTTGATCCACACCTCCATAATGGGAACTCTATAAGTTTACACAATTCTAGAATAAGGAGGACCCACAACAACATCTTTGATAATTTATAAATGCTTGCTATGTTATAACACATGATAATGTAATTATTTTTAAGACATTAGCTATATGATTAGCTATACCTAACCTCAAATGGTATATCTCAATTCCACAACATTCCCTCTTCTCATTTGGGCATCTAGCTCAAATATTCCTAGAACACTTTTCTATCAATATAGGAATAAATGTTACTATTATTAACCTCTACACCATTCAATAATTTGATAATGAATCTATCCCTAAATTTGTGGCTAGATGGAGAATCATAATCAATCAACTCACCTTATCTCTATTGCAACTCAATTTAGTTGAGTTATTCATGAGAGTGTGTGCCAAACACATCTCATCGACATTATAGGTACAATCTTTTAAAACCTTTGATGAAGCCTTTTCAATGGCCCGTAAGCTTGAAATTAGATCCCTAGAAGAAGGGAAGGTTAAATTGAAAATTAAAAACTTTAAATTTGATCCCTTTAAAGGGACTAATAATAAAAAAAATAGTAAAACCAAATGGGCTACCAATGCCGTAGTTGGAAAGTTACCATCAACACAAACTAAAAACCAATGTAATCCCTCCACCTCACATGTGCAGTATCAAAAGCCATTAACATACTTTCCCTCATGATAATATACCCCTTTAGGAGAATCTTATGTATCTATTATAGATAAACTCTTAAATTCATCTCTCGTTGAGCTCCCTCAAATACAAACTCTTGATGATTCTCATCATAAACCTAATTAGTTTAGGGAAAATGAATTTTTTAATTTTCATCACATAATAGGCCATGAAATCATTATATGTCATTATTTCAAGGTCTTAATACAAAATATTATAGATCAAGGGGATTTAAAACTAGATAATCCTAACACACCCACAAATTAATCTATAGATATATTCAAGCAACCATTCCCTAATCACACTTCCACATCAAATTTCATGCAAGCTAAATCAAGATCCACATCAAAAAATGAGACTCATATAATTAACACCATCTATGACCATCTTCTACCTAAGGAATTTGATGATGTCCCTATCCCTGATCTCCTTATAGGAGACACTTTTAAATAATCCAAATAAAGAAAAT
Organism: Torreya grandis; assembly: GCA_037957365.1. Taxonomy (NCBI): domain Eukaryota; kingdom Viridiplantae; phylum Streptophyta; class Pinopsida; order Cupressales; family Taxaceae; genus Torreya; species Torreya grandis. Next base: position 60,276 of record JARHVA010010680.1, on the reverse strand, counting down.
ACATCCCCAAAACTTCCTCTAATTTCCCAAATCTCATTTTTTGGGATATACTAAAAGAATCCATATATGAAATCTCTCAAGAACTAAAAGAGGATAGTAATATTGAAGAGAAGGTTTGCATTGACATTCTATAGGATTCCATTCCTCTCATCATTTCAATACCCACATCTCACATACTTGTTCCGTATAACCTATTAATTCTTGATTAAATTGTTATGTTACCTCAAACTATCTCTAGATTAGTTCCCCATGTTACTTAGGAGGTGATAAATTCTAGAGAAGTCAAGGGAAGATCCATATATATCAAAAAATATATATCAGATCCTCAAGGGAAAAATATCTACAACATCCTCCTTTTAGGATTCACATCCCTAAAGAGGACATCCCTGCAACCCTTGAGTAGATTAAAAAAGGAAAATCATCCCTACCCCCAATTTAAACAAGATATTCTATACTAATACCCCATCCTCTAGATAAACAAAAATATACCATTATAGAATACACCACAAATCATATGTATCATCACAAATAAATATTCCCACTGTAGTCATGCCAATCCATAACCCATTAATACCCTATTATCCATAGGATCTAGGTGTAAAGACTTACCTTAGAAACAAAATACCTATACTAGGGACCATTTAAATAGCTAGTTCAAGAGGCCAAGGTTCAAGGTCATGTATCTCTTCCCCACTAGTACCCTAAATGATTGAAAATTTGAGTCAAGACCCATTAAATATATATTATTCTAATATCCTTGATTATCTTATCCAAATCTCCCTAATTTTACTACCACCTGTAAATCTTGTCAAACCTCATATTCATAAACCTGCATGGTATAGAGAAAGTAGGATATATGTATACCATCAAATAGAAGGCCATGACATATAAAGTTTTAATGCATTAAAGGTTATAGTCTAAAATATATTAGTTGAAGATGATCCCTTAAAAAAACAATCAAATCATGACAATCCCCTTAGGGTTACATCCATCTCAAGAAGTGACATGTTACCCATAGCATTAGAATGAGCTATAAAGGAGGATAAAATGTTTGATAGAACCCAACACCAATCTCTCCCTCTAGATGTGGATGATTATGAGAACACAATAAATCAACCTCTATTCTAGATAGATGCAATTCATATAGCCACATGATCCCAAGTCCAAGGTCATAAGACCCATAATCATGAAAAAACAAAAGTAACTATTACTAAAACACTGGTTTCTACTGTCAATAGTTTGACAATGTTTACCCCTAAACCTAATGTTTCTATTTTAGGAAAGGCACAAAATAATAATGCTTCAAAAATCATATAAATATCTATTCTAAAGTAGTTGTATTAGCTTCCAGTCAAAATTTCCTTATCAAACTTGTCCAAAACACTTCAGCATCGTGAGGCCATGATATAAGCCTTACAAGCCGTAGAGATACCAACTAATGAACCTTAACCTTTATCTTCCATCATTACATCACTTTAGAAACCCTTATCCATAACATTTCATGATTTATAAATACAACCTTTACATCTAAATGACTAGGATCTCGCATTGGTTATCACTGCCAAAATGAATCAAACTCTATTCAAAAGAGTCATGATAGATAATGCTATGATTATAAACATCATCTTTTCTCAAGCATTTAAACAACCGTAGTTACCTGAGATAGTGGTAGCCTAGTCCCCTACCATTCTATGAGCCTTTAATGATATTTTTTCCCCTAAATTAGGAATGGTAATCCTTCACATTCAAGTAGGAGCATGAGTTCTCCTTGATTTATTCTACATGATTGAAGTATATTTTTAGTACAGTTTTCTCTTAGTATGTCCTTGGGTATTTATTATGCACTATATTCCCTCTAATTTTCATTTATGCATTAATTTCAAACATGAGGATAAAATCCACAATGTCCCAACATACTCCCATCCCTTTAAAACTTACAACCTCACCTTTCAGCCCAATGAGGTCCTAATTCCATTACAAAGTCATACCTGATCTGCATCTAATTAATCACCCACTAGAACAATGATCCCTCCATCTAGAATTTGTAAGGAGTCTATTGGTTCCATATTTCAACACTTTCAATTAGAGAGTACCAATTAATGAAGCTCAATACTCTCCATATTCCTCAAGAATATGGATGCCCTAACAAATAGCCAACTTATTATCAAAATCTACAAGAAACTATTATTTTTGTCCTACTATTCCTTCATACCCATATAATCTATGGGGGACTTTACCAACCTTCTTCATCCCCTTATAACAAAACTCATGCTAAACTATTTACATCAAAATTTTAATTCCTCAATAAACCTCGCTTCATAGAGACATACTTATGATAGTGTACCTAGAAAGGTTTCAACATGGGACATTATGAACAAGGCCCACCTAAGGTTACATTGGGTGATTTTAGAAAACCTCATGAAAAATATGGTATCAATTTTAGAAAAAGTCCCAAATCCTCCCTGAAGTTTACTCTCCCTCCCATCCCTGAAGAGGATATACCATCTTCAACATATAATACCCATTCCTCAACTGATGAAATTGTATCCATTCCTTCAAAAAAAAAAATCAATGCCATTACTATAGATACTCTCATGTATCATTTCAATGGAGAGGTCCGAACCATTCCTCTATCCTACCCATACATGATAGGGTAGGATTCTCCCACCATCCATGTTCTTCATTTCCAATATGATGAGTCCATCTTAACTCAATTAGGTGTTGATAACTACCATATACATAAATCCATTCCATCATAAACCTTTAGTCTATTAAATTATGCCACCATTGATGTTAACATAGGGTCCCCAAAGACATTGTGTATTGTTAAGATTAGTAAATTCTTAGATCCCCAAGACTACCAAGATTTCACTATAGTTCTAATAGAGCATAATGAAACATTCACATGGTTGTATATTTATATACTTGGTATTGATCCTATTGTTAACATCAATAATATTGTTGCATTCTCTAATGCCAAACCTATCAAGAAGAAGCTTTGTAAAATGCATCCTTAAGTTACACTCTTGGTCAAAGAAGAGTTATAGTGCCTCCTATCCATTAACCTTATCTAACCCATCATTTAACCTCAATGGGTATGTAACATCATCCTTGTCACAAATCCTATAGGGGGAATTCACCTTTATAATAAATTCTAAGACTTTAATCTGGCTTGTCTAAAAGATGATTTCCCTTTCCCTAATATTGACCAATTAGTAGACTTATCTTCTAGCCATAAAATGTTATCACTAATGGATGGTTTTATGGATATAATTAGATATTTATCACACTAGAAGACCAACATAAGACCTCATTTATTAATTTGTGAGGGAATTTCTACTATTGCATTATGCCTTTCATCCTAAAGAATGCAGGAGCCACCTATCAAAGAGCCATGACCTACATTTTCCATAAGATTGTGGAGGATTATGTGGATGACTTCCTCAATAAATTAATGTTATAAAATATCACCTTTCCATTCTAAAGGTTATTTTTTCCCACTTAACCCAATTTTATATCTATCTAAATCCGAAGAAATACATTTTTGGAGTATTAACAGGTAAGTTCATAGGATTTATTATCTCCATCCATAGGATAGAAGTCAACCCTGCTAAGATCAAAGCCATTCTATAAATGCCACCTCCATCTAATCTAAACCAACTCTATATTTTGGAAGGTAAATTGCATTCTATCTATCATTTTATCTCTAAGTTATCCAATCACTGTCAACCATTCCATCACCTTTTAAGGAAAGATACTCATTTTGAGTGGGACTCTAGTTGTTAGGAGGATTTTGAATCTTTTAAGAAATACCTTCTCTCACCACCAATTCTCACCCCTCCAAAAGAATGACAACCATTATTCTTGTATATATTCTCTATTATTCATGTCCTTGGAGCTATCTTGGCCCATCATGATGAGCATCACAAAGAGTAGGTAGTATACTATATCAGTCATATAATTGTGGAATATGAGATGCATTATTGCCATACTAAAAAGTTATGCTTATCTTTGGTATTCATTGCTATTAAGCTAAGACATTATCTAATCAATCATAAAACCTACATTGTCATAAATATTGATCCCCTAAAGTTAATGCACTCCAATACTTATCAAAACTAGTGAATGGCCAAGTTGCTCATAGTTTTGGATAAATTTGATCTAGAATTTATCCATCAAAAATTGGTTAGAGCTTAAATCATTTTTGATCAGCTTGTTGAGGTGCCTCTTTTTGATAATCAACTCATTAACTATGGATTACCAAATGAATCTATAGCCTCTACATCTCAACTAGATCCATAATATCAAATGACTCTTTTATTTGATGGATCCAAATGTGAATGTGGTGGGGGAGATGGAATTATCCTAATTCCTTTTTGTGGACACCTATCCCTCTATCCTTTAAACTCAATTTTTACTGCACTAATAATATTGTAGAGTATGAGGCCTTAATCATAGGTCTCCAAACCACCTTACCTTTGGGTATTAACACATTCAATATCTATGGTGATTCATATTTTATGGTTAATCAAATTAAAGGCATCTATCAATGTAATAATGATATTATTTAGAAGTATAAGACATTATATGATTAGTTATTAGCCAGATTTGAGCATTATGGTATCCAAGCCACTCCTCGATCAACTAACAAATTTGCAAATACTATGGTTTCCTTGGCCTCTGTTATCCCATTCTTGTCTCAGATGTCTAAGCTATTTTTCCTTATTTATAGGATTAATCAACCTTCCTTTACCAAAACTTACCTTCCTTCCATCCATATTGTGGAGGAAAATCCATCATGTCTCTAGTATACACATATATTTGATTATCTATCCAAGGGGATTACTCCTTTAGATCTATCTAGAAATGGAAAGTGAGCCTTTCAAAATCATATCACCAATTTTTTAATTCTAAGGGGTGTCCTTTATAAGCATGGTTTCAATGGCATCCTTCTTCATTGTCTCTAAAATCATGAAGCTAGCCTCACTACCAAATCAACTCATGATGGGTCTTCTGGAGGATATTTTGGTGGTTTCACCATTGCTAAAATAATCTTACAATTGGGATATTATTGACCTACTTTAAATCAATATTATTGTGAGTATTTTAAGAAATGTGTCGAGTGTCAATAACATCACAACTTATCCCATATCCATAGCCAAGCATTGCAAGTAGCTCAAGACTTTTATCCTCTCTCCTAGTGGGGACTTGATCTTATAGGTCAAGTCAATCATAATTCATCCTAGCATCATGGGTTTATCATTACCACCATTTAGTATTTTACTATGTGGGTAGAGGATATCCCCCTTATCTTGATGAAAGTAGATAAAATCATTTAATTCATTACTCAGCATATCATTTGTCACTTTCTTAATGAGAAAAATATTAAGAATAAAAAGGTTCAAGAGCTCTATGGTTATTGTATCACTAATCTTAGCTTTTCCTCACCTTACTATCCTCAAGCTAATGGATAGGCCAAGGCATCTAATAAGACTCTAGTCAAAATCCTAACCAAGGTCATTAATAAGATAGGCAAGAACCATCATTTTCATGTTCCTTATGCCTTATTGGCCTATCATACTAGTATTTGAACCACTACAGGCACTACCCCTTTCACCCTAATGTATGGTACTAGATTTTTACTTCCTTTTAAATTTTATATTCCCTCCCTTTGCATCTCCCTAAAAGATATCCTTTCTAAGGACGACTTTCCTCAAGAACGATTAGCCCAACTCAAACTCCTAGACAAGCATCACTTAACTTCCCTTGATCATTTACATGTATATCAGGATTGAACTAAAAGTGCCTATAATAAACATTTAAAACAACATGAATTTAACATTGGAAACCTTGTCTTAAAATAAAGTCAACATGTAACTAATATGGAAAAAATCAAAAGTTAATAATTAGCTCCAAATTTGCTTAGACCATTTATCATCACCCATAAGTATGGATCTGGGGCATATCACTTATCCTATATTGATGAAAAATTAGAGCGTGAGCCTCTTAATGCATTGCATTTGTGTCCTTTCTAATGTTAATAAATCTTAATCACCTTTGGTCTCCCTAATTTAGTCTTTATGCTTCATATCCCTATTACCCTTATACCAAATAATGATATATATCAACATGTGGTTATCTATTATCATATCCCATTATTAACCTAAAATATTAATACCCCAACTCTATTCATACCATGCTCTAATTGGATAAGCTTCACCTATAATGGTAACGATATCCAAATCATTATTCCCTAAAATCCTTCCCTATCACTAATTCATTTTGAGAATAAGTGTTTTACCTTGTGTATCAAAGTTTTGGGACATTATCCTAAGATATATAAGTACAATCCATAAAATAAAAATATCATTGGGATCAAAAATAAAAATAAAATCATCAACAAAAGAAACGTAATTTTAATAGACTACTCCCTCGAAGCACAACTATGTAAACCTGCAAAATCTATAAAACTATACAAAATATCAAAAACATAGATTACTTCCTTGAGGGAAAGCTATTTTAAAAAGTATATTTTCAAATATAGACCACTCCCATAAAGGATGGCTATCATGCATAAAGTATCCATGGAAATATTCCCTCGTCGATCAACTTTATTTAATTTAGTAGACTTTCACATTGATTAGTCTACATGGATTGGCACACAAGGTTTTTTTGTTTGATTCTTAGTTCTAGGTATGTAAGATCGATACATCTTCTTATAATATGCTTCCTATCAAATCCTAAAATAAAATCAATCAGATCCTAAATTTAGTTGACCTAAAGTTGTTAGGATTGTTATTAGCAGTTGGTTAAGGATGCATATGCATCCATTTTAATTATTTTGTCCTTGGGTCATAGTACAAGCCAATAAATAATCAATATGCCTTTTATATAAAATTTCCTCACATATCAACTAATATCCTAAATTCACCACTCTCTAAACATAAAATCAATAAGTTATTATTTGTATCCATAAACATTTATCATGATCCATAAACATTACTTATAATCCAAAATCATAAATCCAAATCATAATTTTAAGACATTCTAAAATCCATAATCCATGAAGTGTATCCATAAAACCTAAAAATCCATAACCAAATAATCAAACATAAATAATACATAACTAATCCATAAACAATCTGTAATCCATAATCTAATCAACTCATAATTACATAATCCAAATCATATCCATTTTAATCATAAACATTTTAAAACTTAATCCATATATCAAAGTCACATACATAATTCATAATACATAAAAAAATACTAATATAAGCATCAGTCATAAAACACTTTATAACATTTATATACATATTCAAATCATCTAATTACATCACATAAAAATTCATAATCATAGTAATCTAATTCAAATCCATAAATCCATAAAATTTTAAAAAATATATATAAATCCATCACATATAAAATACCATAATATAATCACGTCAAATATAAATCTATAATCCATCCATTATCTACTAATCCATAAAGCAATCTATAACTCTAACAATTACAATAAATCACATGATCTACATCCATAATCATATAATCCATAAACGATGTAAACATCTATATGCATAATCCATTAACATCTACATAAACATAATCCATAACATCCATAAGCATAATAATCCATAAATCTATAAGAATAACAAAATCCATAAACAAGAAATATATATATATATATATATATATATATATATATATATATATATATATATATATATATATATATATATATATATATGTATATATATATATATATATATCAAGATCAATGTACATCCAAGTATCTGTATATAAGTACATGGCTCTCTAGCCAGTATAGTGAATATAAATACATGTTGATTTACTAAGTGAACTATAAGCTTCTTAGATGAATGCTCTATAGATCTCCACCCCCATCTCCATCTATGTCCCTATCCCTATCTCTCCTTTGATAGACACTGCCTATACTCACTAATCCTATGTGCATATGCTTAGAGGACCTATTCTATCTGGCTATGTGGGTTACATAATAGGGAGTCTCTGGAAGTTGATCTATAATTATCTACTCATATAATCTCATCTCCATTACTAGATCCCTATACCATTCAATGATACCTATTTATTAATCTATACAGAGGAATATCTCTCCCCTTACCTCATCCTCAAGATATCCCTCTTAGCCATGTACCTATCCTGCTTCTCCACCACCATGTCATGATTCAACTACAAAGAGTCAAACCCCACTTTTAAAGTATCTAATTGGACCTAAAGGATATCCCACTCAACTTGTGCTACAATCAACACCCCTTATGTTGATGCTAACTACCCCTATAAGGTGATATATTGAGCCTTTAATGTATTCTTATCCATGATAAGTTCATGCACATATATCTCCTCATCCTCCATCTCTTCATCTCCCCTACCCTTTCCCCCAATTGCCTCATATCCCATCTCATCATATATCTCCTCTATCTCCTCAACCTTAGCCTCCTCCTCCATCTCCACCATCTCCTCATCCCCTCTTCCCTGGCATGGTCTTATCACTCTATCCTACCATACTACCCACTATTCAACCTAATATTATATATATATATATATATATGGTATTTTAACCCACATCATTCATGCCATCCCTTATTGGCACATACTCCTCCTCTATTGGGACATCTCTTATAACTAGTCATAACAGATCCTACTCTATCACCTAAATATATGTGGGTCCCATGGAATGTCCTGTACTAGTCCAAACTACTATTACACTTGACCAAAACATAGGTACTCAAAGTAATTTGTCCTCTTCCCCATCACCCACCACTCCCTCCATACCCATATCAGCTCTCCCTCTACCCTAGGCCATGCAGGAAATCACAGATAAGATCTCCATGTAATATTGGCATCTCTCAAACCCTCTAGAACCCCTAATAGTAATCTTAGTCCCTAATAACACCATCTATAAATCCCCATTCTAGTCCATCCTTCTACCATAGAAAGGCCACATTGTAATATGTCTCATACCACTATATCCTTGGGCTACGAATGGGTTGCACTATCCTAATGTGCTTATAGACGTAACACTATAAGATGACAATAAAATCTAAACCACAATGCCTCTTAGTCCTCTAACCCTAGAGCTATCTATAAATATATGCTAGTAAGGTGGATGCCCTTGAAAATCTAGTGTGGTGATCCAGCATGTCTGTAACAATACTAGTCAACCTCTATAGAAATCTACCTCCCCTTGAGTTTTGGAGTGTGTATCATGATATCACTAGTATAATCATGGTAATCACACCTCTCCCTATTATGTCATCTCTATAGATAGGCTTGAAGGTAAATCCCCCATTAACAAAATTGATACCCTCTACATCATCACCATATAGGTATCTCAAGGTTGCTCCTTGGCCCTTCTCATTTACTAGTATAATGGGGGCTCCCTGCCCCAAAAGTCATAGAATATAGTAGATGTTCTCCTTCATGATGGTCATCTCTCTAATCGATGGCTAGAAGGTCCTAGTTGTAACATCCCACCACTTCACTAAATCCACTATCAATCCCATGTCTTGATGGATGCATCAGTAGTGATGTACCCCTTCCAATCTTATGGCCTTTAGATGGGCCCAATCATCGTCACTTAGATGAACTCATCATTTATCTAGTAGGGGTATAACTTGATCTCACATACATAGTATCCCCCATACATGTCACTAATATCCCCTATAAACCTAAAATATCTTAATAAATCTAACATATCCTAAACCATAGTTATTTTTTAAGCCCTTTACATTTTTTATGAGAATCAGTGTTGATCACTTATGGATTGATGTTATTCTACCTGGATCAGTGCTATTTTGAATAGATCAATGTCATTCTACCAAGATCAGCACCATTTAGTTGAAATGATGTCGATGCCTTATGAATCATTGTCAATTCACTAGGGAATTGATGTTGATTCTTCAGTGCCATTTCCCCATACTCCTAGCCTAACCCTAGCTACCAAAAGCCTAAAAATCTTTAAAAATTTAAAATAAACTAAAAATTTTACTAAAATAATCAACCTACCTTGTCTTATGGGCATCGTCATCATCGTAATCCACAACTGCTAGCCTCCATCTCATTTTGTATCACTTTCATCATTTAATCTCTCAAGCATCATTTGGGTTTCACAAATAGAGAATGAGCCATTTTCCATGTAATACTTTCTTATATACCAAACTTCATATCAATGCTATTTCATTTTGAATCAGCACCATTTGAGTGGATCATCATTGATTCATTTTGGATGAGCACTAATTGGCCCCTTTTTGCACTACTTATAATCTCACATGCATCTAGCCTTTCTCCTTACCTATTCATGGTTCCTTGCAATATCTACCCTATTATTCAACCTATACCATTTTAGTTTTATGTATTTTAACCCCTTAATGCTCCTATAGCCTACATAAGGCATGTACTCTTTTGGGTATCTCCCCTCAGTGGGTTTGACAATTATATTCTCCCTTGAGAACAATTGTTTATAGGTAGCGTTCACACTGTATATCACACTGTATGCTTTGGTTAGGCAACCATATCACTTGTTTTCTTATTCAACCTTCATTAAGCCCACCTATTTGTAGTTATGGCATTTAATTATAGGATTTGCCTTAGGCATCGCTAATTGTGTTATCTTACATTCTATTAGTATGAAACATACACTTCATGTTATGCATATGTGTTTATTAAACACTATATGTTATTTATCCATCCCATCCATTATTCCATTTTTCAAATCCATTGTTTACTTTTTATCCACCACCCACTCTTAGTTTGAGGAGGCATGCCTCCTCATATAAACCTAGGGTAGTGAAACTCTCATGGTTTTATCTCATGGCACATATTTTACCCCTATGTAGATTTGATAGCAACAACTCCACCTATATCCAAGCCATTTTTACCCATGGTTGAAAAAAAAGTGCTAATTTGGGTGAATCAATGTTGATTCACCTAGAATTAGCATCAATTTTCTAAATTAGCATTAATCCATAAATACTTAGCCTATCTTTGCATGGGAGATCTAGAAATTGAGAGTCTCAAATTACTATTAGAAGTGCTAGAGATTTTTTGACATTCCTAACAACACTCTATTGCATTTTTGTTGCATTTAATCCATATCCTCTATGAATCTTGATAAACTACCTCAGTCTATGGAAGAATTTCATTTTTCTCCCAAATCAACAAAAGATAGGTTATTGTATTTCATTTTATCATTCTCTATCAATTATTATTTTGTTATACATTTATTTAAACATTAAAATATTATTAGCATCCCTCTATATCTATTTATCAACCTCTGTTGGAAAATTTGTCCCATCTAATTGTATTATTAAACTTGATCATAGATAGAATTGATGTTGATTTATTATGAATTGGCATCAATTCTATTGATTAGCACTAATCCTATCAAGATCTACATCGATCTATTATGTTTAATTCATAAACTCTGAGACCTTAATTGTAAGCTTTTATTTACAATCCTTTACTAAATATTATTATTTTCACATGGCCTTTTGTTTGTAGATGACTCTACTTCACCTAATACATGATGTAACTAGTATCATTAATCTCCCCATAGTTTCCCAACCTTTTCTTACCAATCAAATCAACATAGCCTTGGATTTAGCCTTCTATGCAATAATTTATTCACACTCTCATGAAGCCACTAAAGAATAATTAGTTTTTATACAAAATTATGTATATTTTGATTCAACTTACTAGGATGAATATTTCATTTACATTGATAACTTATTTTAGGACTGAATCTTAATCAACATTATTATCATATCTTTCATCTATTATAATTTTATATGCTTTTTATTTTCTTAATTGCATAAACAGTGGAATGGCATCCTTCTAAGGAATTATACCATTTCTTAGAACTGATCTTGTATCAAGAAGTGCACCCAATTATCTATTAATCTATGTTTCGTTAATTATTTATATGTATTTAGGTTAGCCTTCCTAGCCAAAAAGTATGTCTCACTATCATTGGATTTAAATCAGTGCATGTAGTCATATAAAATGCAAAAATTGGTAACTTGAGGGTGGATAATGAAACCTAACCCTTAGTTCCCTCTTTCTTGCTCTCATAATCCTCTTAGGCTTAGTTTAACTTATTCCCAATCATCTGTAGCCTTCTATACTTGATTCTAGCTAAGCTAGACCCATTTTTTAATGACTAATCCATCCCCTAAGTCCCATTTGCTTAGGAAAATAGCACCACACTAGGAATATAGGGCTCATACCACTCATATCAAACTTTGATGCTATTGTCCAAGTCTATTTATGGACCCAATGGTCAATTTCTTTCATTTCCCCATCCTTATCCTTGTCAACCTAATGTGATTACATGCAACCCATGACCAATAGATCCCTATAAAATCCCATTAAAACATAATTTGTAAAGGGTTAGAAAATATCACTAAGCAAGAAATAATACAAGTAAGACTACTCAAGAAATCTTCCCTACTCTCTACATATAGCTAGCCAATATACTTACAAGCTCATTCAAATATTTACATGAGTCCCTAACCACCTCAATCATATCTAGTTTAGTATTTTGCATCTTCATATAAAAACTTGAATAAAGCACATCAAGTGGGATAACTACATATGGCTTGATCCCTCTTCAAATTATTGGTATGTAGGCAACATGCCCACACATGGGGTGTAAAGCACATCCAGTACATCTTACACACGCTATCCCCCCATCTTACTCAAAATTGGTCAAAACATAAGAGTAGATAAGGTTTGATGAAATAATCTACTATATAGGGAGATATATAGACTTCAAGCTACAAAAAATTTATAGATTAGGTCATACAGACATAATGAACAAAACCCAAAAAGCTTAGATCCTTATGATAATAGTGGTAGAGGTAGACTGTAGCACTAGTGCCACTATTGTCTAGTTTTAGCGCTCCTATCCAAACACAAAAAAAAATTCAAATCTCAGTTTGTGATAGTGTCTCAATCTTTCATAGTGAATTCTAGCCTCTATCTCAGTCAGATCAATCAATTTATAGCTAAGTTTTGTTTTCTTCTCCTTGTTACTATTTTTTGAAAATTTCAAATTATAATTAATTTACAAAAATTAGTAGCTTAATTATTATATATTTATTTACTAATTTTACTACTCAAACCCTTTAACTAAATTAAGAATAATATACCAATATTCCTAAAATTGTTAAATCATTTGGTGACCCTGACTTACTTCAAACACGCATAAAAACCCTAGAAACCCTAGGGTAAAATTCCTACTAATTTCTCATATATTTTTATGATTTTTTACATGCATAATAAAATAAAAAATTAGTTTTAAATTTTAAAATTTTGTAGTAATTTTAAAATAAATTTCTTTCAAACCCTAGATGACCATACTAGGCCCTAGTAATTTTCCAATCATTTTCTGAAATTTTAATAGCATATTTAAATTAAAAAATCCATTCAAATTTTAAAAATCAATAGTAATTTTCAAAAAACATTTATTTTTCAAAACCCTAGTAGCATCTTCTATGTCTCCTTAAATCACAAATTTTCCAATAAATTTTTGATTTTTTACTTGTACATCTAACTCAAAAATTGACATTAAAATTCAAAATTTCATAGTGATTATTCAATATATATATGACCCTAGTTGCCTACACTAGGTCACATTTCTTCTTGAGGTATCACCTTACATCTATAATCAAATTGCAGAAACGGATCTCACTTATTTACAATTTTTTCTTATATTTCTTCAAAATAAGAAAGAGACCATCATTGGTCCTATCATGTACATGAATGATAAAGTTTACCATATGTTAATACAAAGTTTTATTCTTTGCATTTCATGCATATTTTTAATAATTAGGAATGATATTACAAAATTCATGGCCAAAAATGCACAAAAGTTCAATATTCCTTTTGCATACTCTCTATCATGCATATGGAATGATTTTAAAGTTTATCATGCTATACATGTTATAAATGTTATGATTCATGTCATAAATTTCTATACACTTGTGCACAAATACATATTATCTATCCCTTGCTTTCTATCTCTCATATGGAAGGATTTTCAATTTTATAATGCTAAACATGTTAGAAATGTTATCATTCATGTCACAATTTTCTATACATTTGTACACAAATACATGTTTTCTATCTCTCATATAGAAAAATTTTCAATTTTATCATGCTAAACATGTTAGAAATTTTATGATTCATGTCACAATTTTCTATACATTCATGCACAAATACATGTTCTTTATCCCTTGATTTTTATCTCTCATATGGAAGGATTTTCAAGTTTATCATCCTAAACATGTTAAAAAATTTATGATTCATGTCAATTTTCTATACATTCATTCACAAATACATTTTCTCTATCCCTTTCTTGTTATCTCTCTTTTGGAATGTTTTTTTATAAACATATTATTACACAACTCACCACTCAAATTTCATGCATTTTACTCCACATTCATGCTTTATACCTACATGCATATAACTCATTGGCCACTTTTGAGTATCTCCCTATCACTACTAGACATGAGAAAACACTAGTGGTTATATCTATCCCTCCTCCCTTCAATCTTGGTATACCTATCTCTTATCCTACACGTACTACCATCTCTATGCCTATAGTAGATCATGTGGTCCATGACATCACCCATGTTAGTGAAGATAGGTAGGTTGATTACACTCATGGCTATAGATTTATCACTTGGGCTAGCACCCCTTCAGATATAGGTTATGTTTTTGAGCTTCTTCAATGATCGGATGATTACAAATATGTGTTGTATGCATCCCTTCACAATACTGGAATTCTCATTTCAACTAAACCAGCTTATGTTACATCTATTCTCAACATAATGCAATGGACTAAAGAGCATATTTCCATTGAGAAAGAGGATTTACCCCCATAACAAATCTTTGAAAAAACTATACCTCTATATATTAAATTGAGAATTAATGATATGAGGGTAAAAAGAGTGTTAGTTGATAATGATTCAGGACTCAACATTTGCAACATTTCTTTTCTTAAATGTCTTAATATACAACCTCAAGATCTAGACCACTCTAACATGAACATCAAAGGTTTTGACATCATCCCACCAAAATTCATGGGTCAAATAACACTCAATCTTACTGTAGGGCCTAAGACACTACCAACTACTTTCTAAGTCATGCCAAATTACCTCAACTATCATTTATTACTTGGTCAGCCATGGATTCAAACATGCATGTAGTCCTTTCTACACTCCATGATTGTCTAAAATTTAGTCATAAAGTATACATATACACATGACCAATAGATAAAAAAACCTTTTTAATATTGCTAGGTTGCCAAAACTCCATAGAATTATATTCCACACTTTAATCTTGGTCACGTACCTACACAACCCATTATTTACAATATACCCTTAAACCATGCAACACATCAACAAAATGAAAGTTTTATAATACAAATAAAAATAAATAACCATTTTACCTCTTATTTTACACTTAAATGTCTTAATAAAATGGGATATCATGTCAAAGGTCTAAGAAATCATGAACAAGGAATCATCAATCCTATTGAGGCATCTACACAACATGAAACATAAGGGATAGGAGACGAGATTACCTACCTTCATAATAAGCCTTCTTCCACCACTTCAAAACATATAAATTTTTTTCCACCAACTACATTTATATATCACACCATTAATCATACTTTAGCATTATCATTGACTTGTCCTAATCTCATTGATGGCATAGCCTCACTAGACATGTTCACATTTGATGAATTCTCTAATGATGAATCCCTTATACATTTTATTAAAGTATATCAGGACCTTCCATTTTGATATCACAAATATATATTTCCTCATCACATAAATTATCATGCATACTTAGGGGAAAGCCTAGATTCTCCCCAAGACATACTAGTTGATTCAGATGATACTATTCCTACCACTCCCTATGCACTTGATCATTCCACATTTCTTAATGAAGAAATATTTATTTTTAATTTTATAACTAACTAGGATCCCCACATTGTCTTATTAGCTACTACCCTATGATAGGAAGAAGATATAGATATTCATAAGGATTTAACAAATTTCTTAGAACTCTTTACTTGGTCTTACTCAGATAATCTAGGAATTGATACATATATAGCGATCTATCCGATTCCATTATATTTGGATGCTAAATTAGTTTTTTAAAAAAATTAAAATACACCCTAAGGAGGCTCTATTAGTCAAATATGAGATCCAACACCTCTTAGATGTTGTCTTCATTCAACGAGTAGCACACCCTAAATGGATTTCTAAGATAGTCCCTATAGTAAAACCTAATGATAAAATTTAATTTTGTTTCAATTATCAAGATTTAAATAAATCAAGCATAAAAGATGATTTCCCCTTGCCTAATATCGACATGATCATCAATTCAACAACCAGGTATGAAATGTTATCATTTATGAATGACTTTGTTGGATATAACCAAATCAAGATCATTGAAGAAGAACAAGATAAATCATCTTTTACAACACCTTGGGGTACCTTTTGTTATGTTTTCATGCCTTTCAAATTAAAAATTCTAGAGACACATATCAACATACCATGACACATATCTTTCATGATTTGATTCACCATACTATCGAAGAGAATGTCAATGATATATTAGCTAAATCAAAACAATGACAACATCATGTTATTGATTTACAAAAGACTTTTAAAGACTTAGGCAATATAATGTTCAACTCAATCCAAAAAATGTGTGTTTAGAGTTACATCAAGAAAAATCTTGGGTTTCATTATTTCTCAGCATGGCATAGAGGTTGACCATAATAGAGTCAAAGCAATTATCGATATACCACCTCCCATAAACTTAGAACAACTTTGATCCCTACAAGGTAAGATCCAAGGAATATACCTTTTTGTAACTCAACTTGCTAATAAAACTTAGTAATTCACTAGATTACTAAAGAAATATATAAAATTTGTCTGGGACCAAGCCTATCACAAAAAATTTGATATAATCAAATAATATCTTCTTAACCCACCTATGTTGGAAATATTGTGATTGATGTCAAAGGTTTGTATTATTGGTGATAAAGGCCCCATTACATTTAATGTTGCTTGTAATAAACATTTCTTGTCTAATTTGAGTTAATATTTATTTAATATTAACAAAAATATTTTTGGTTGCATATGAGACAAAAGAAGGGCCCATGGAGAAGTCGAAGAGCCACAGGGTAAAGACAAAAGAAGGATGGGATGCATTTTCCCATGAAGAGTCATCTTGGGGAATACCAAGAGTCACCAAGTGAAGACAAAAGAGTAAGGGCTCAATTTCACATGAAGGGACACTTTGAGGAATATGAAAAGTCACCAAAGATAAGGACAAAAGTGGGAAGGACGTTTCTGGTCATGAAGGGTCACCACATGACTTTTCAAAGGCTTTAATATGAAAGGTCATCCAAGATTGGTGCCATTTTCCATGAGGATTAAAGGGTCACAAAGGGGGATGGCCAAAGGTCATTTGGAAAGCTATAAATAAAGGCTTGAGAAGCCATTTGTAAATATGGTTGAGAGACGTTGATTTGAGATTGTAATATCTACCTTAGAAGAGCAATTGTGAGAGATGAATAGTATTTGTTATATCTAGCTTAGAAGAGCAAAGGTGAGAGACAGGAAAGAGATGTTGTATTGAACTATCATTTGTTGAGATAACAACATTGAGAGATAGGTGTTTGGTATACACAAAGAGGTTGGTGCTCCTGTGGGTTGGTGCTCACAAATTGTTGCTGGGTTGGTGCTCAAGAAAGGGGTTGGTGCTCATGTGGGTTGGTGCTCATGAATAGTTGTTGGGTTGGTTCTTAGCAAAGGGGTTTGAAGCTCTTGTGGGTTGGTGCTCATGAATTTTAGTTGGGTTGGTACTTGGCAAAGGGGTATGGTGCTCCTGTGGGTTGTTTCTCATGAATATACTTGAGATTTTTCTCTGTGGTTTTTCCCACATTGGGTTTTCACGTTATATTTGGTGTCTCTCTCTATCTTGTGTGATGTTTATTGTTTGAGTTTTGTTGCATATCTTGAATGTTTGATTAAGTGGAATTTGATAAAGGGAAAGTTTTAATAAGATATATAATATACTGATTCACCCCCCCCACCCTCTCAATATATTTTGTGCTTAACAATTATTATTAGAGTAGGTTCCTTTTTGAAAAGTTTTACAGATTGAAGGTAGATTGGGAAAGCATGATGGCTGGGTCACAAGAAGGATTTTCTATAAATAAGGCACCTTTATTTGATGGAACATATTATGCTTTTTGGAGCATGAGAATGAAGGTTTATTTGATGGCCCTTGGATTCGACATATGGAAGCAGTGGTGGAGGAATATGAAGAGCCACAGACATCTACAATTACTCCAGCAGAAAAGAAGGCAAGTGAATGTAATGCTAAAGATTTAAATGTTATTTTATGTGGTTTATGTGAATCTAAATTTGTCAAAGTTATGCAATGTTAATATGCTCATGAAACTTGGGTAAAACTTGAGAATATTTACAAAGGTGATGGAAAGGTTCAGCAAGCTAAGCTACAGACTTTTAGAAGGCAGTTTGAAAGTTTGAAGATGGAAGAAGAAGAAGAAGATATAGAAAGTTATCTTATGCGAGTTGATCAAGTCATAAATCAGATTCAAGGTCTTGGAGAAATGTTGGATGAGTCAATGGTGGTGAAAAAGGTTTTGAGATCTCTACCAATGAGATATGATGCAAAGGTTTCGGCAATCGAAGATATGAAGAATTTAGCCAAGCTAAAGATGGATGAGCTTCATGGTATTCTCATGGCATATGAGATGCGAACAGAACAAGATAAACCATCAAAGAGAGAAGCAGCTTTCAAGACATCAAAGAAGGAGAAAGCTAAGATTGAAGAATCAAGTGATAGTTCCAGTGATGATGAAGATGACAATGAATCACTTTTCATTCGCAATCCGAAAAGAGGAATAGGTAACTATCAAGGAAAATTACCTTTTAAATGTTTTAATTGTGGAAAGATTGGATATTTTTTAGCTAGATGCCTAGATAATGTTAATGATGATGAAGAAGAAAAGCCTACATACAAGAATAATTTCAAAGGCAAATCTAAGAAGGGTTTCGAGAAGAAGAGCCTGTATTCTAAGGATCTTAGTTCAGGTGAAGATACTGGAGTCAGTGATTCAGAAGAAGAGATTCTATTCATGGCCATACATGAAGGTGATCAAGAAGAAGAGGAGGAAGCTGAAGTGAATATGGAAGGAGAGGTCATTTGTGCCTTAGAAGAGTTATAAGTTGTTTAAAAGAAGAATTGAAGATTAAAGCGCCATATCTAGAAAAATGAACAATAGTCAAAGGAAATGATTGAAGATCTACAAGCACACTTTGAAGAAGCCAAGAAGAATGAAGAAGACCTCACAAAATAGTTGGAAATAGCAAGAAAAGAATGTCAAACGTATGTTATTTAAATTGCCTCTTTAAAAGAAGATAATAAGAAAGCAGTCAGTGATAAAGTAGTTAGTGATTCAAAATTTTAAGATAGCACTAACATGCTAAATAAGATATTGGAAAGTCAAAAAGCATATTCAGATAAGATAGGGATTGGTTTTGAAAAGAAAAAGAGCTATGATAAAGCTCTTACAAAAGATGAAACAAAAAGGGGAGAAGTGAAGAATACAGAGGACATTCCAAAAAGATAAGGCTAGAAAGAACAAAGCTACAAAAGGCAATCAGGTCAGAGATATACAAATAGGTCTTATTTTTATGTATATTGTTTTTATTGTAATGGAAATGGTCACAAGAAATTAGAATGTAGAAAAAGAGCTAACAATTTTAGAAATAAGGAGAAGGAAAGTCAAGTAGAGTCAAGCAAAAGCCACAACCCTTTTGCTCCTCTATCAAGCTTTCATGAAGAGACCATAGTATGCTACAAGTGCAACAACTTTAGACACATAGCTCGATATTGTAGAAGCATGTTCATGTTACTCAAGAAGGATCAGAGCTTCAAAGCTCCACTCATCAAGAAGAAGGATCAGAATCTCAAAGCTCCATTCATCAAGGAGAAGGTTCAGACATGTACATGGTAGAAGAAACAACATGAAGATTCTATGATGGTTCAGATAGCCCTACATGTAAAAGGTAAAGATCAGCCATTGTTAATTGATAGTGGATATTCAAGGCATATGACAAGAGATAAAATTAAATTCATATCTCTAAAGAAGATCAATGGTGGTACATTGAGATTTAGAGATAAAACCACTGCCAGGATAGCTAGAAAAGGTACTTTGAGTTTGGATTACGGTAGAACTAAGACTAAAAATGTTTTGTATGTAAAAGGTCTTAAGCATAATCTGTTGACTGTTAGTCAAATATGTGATCAAGTATATACATTAAAGTTTCATAAAGAAGGTTGTGAGATTAGAAGAAAAGATTCAAATGAGTTGATTGCAGATGCTAAAAGGATAGGGAACAATGTGTATGCATTGTCAGATATATTCTCAAAGGCACGATCAAAGGATACATTCAAAGATCAGCAAGAGGAGTTGGGAGTAATTTCTATTACTTGTTGCCATTGATGTTCAGCATCAGTTGAGGGGGAGCTAAGTGTTAGCTCCAGGTAGGCCCTTTGCCATTAATGTCAAAGGGGGAGCATAACAGGTATCGGTGCAGAAAATAGGTACAGGGAATAGGTATAGATTGCTATAATAAGGCAGAGTTACTGTATGTTTTTAGATGATAGTATGTGTAGGTGATAGGATGTGGCAGTTTCAAGATTGAGGTTGCCATCAATGACAAAAGGGGAGATTGTTGGAAATATTGTCATTGATGTCAAAGGTCTAGTATTATTGGTGATAAAGGCCCCATTACATTTAATGTTGTTTGTAATAAATATTTCTTGGCTAATTTGAGTTAATATTTATTTAATATTAACAAATATATTTTTGGTTGCATATGAGACAAAAGAAGGGCCCATGGAGAAGTCAAAGAGCCATGGGGTAAAGACAAACGAAGGATGGCATGCATTTTCCCATGAAGAGTCATCTTGGGGAATACCAAGAGTCACCAAGTGAAGACAAAAAAGTAAGGGTGCAATTTCTCATGAAGGGACACTTTGAGGAATACGAAAAGTCACCAAAGATAAGGACAAAAGTGGGAAGGACGTTTTTGGTCATCAAGGGTCACCACATGACTTTTCAAAGGCTTGAATATAAAGGGTCATCAAAGATTGGCACCATTTTCCATGAGGATTGAAGGGTCACAAAGGGGGAAGGCCAAAGGTCATTTGGAAAGCTATAAATAAAGGCTTGAGAAGCCATTTGTAAATATGGTTGGGAGAGGTTGATTTGAGATTGTACTATCAAGCTTAGAAGAGTAATTATGAGAGATGAATAGTATTTGTTATATCTAGCTTAGAAGAGCAAAGGTGAGAAACATGAAAGAGATGTTTTATTGAACTATCATTTGTTGAGATAGCAACATTGAGAGATAGGTGTGTGGTATACACAAAGGGGTTGGTGCTCTTATGGGTTGGTGCTCACGAATTGTTGCTGGGTTGGTGCTCGGTAAAGGGGTTGGTGCTCCTATGGGTTGGTGCTCACGAATAGTTGTTGGGTTGGTTCTCAGCAAAGGGGTTTGAAGCTCTTGTGGGTTGGTGCTCATGAATTGTAGCTGGGTTGGTACTCAAAAAAGGGGTATGGTGCTCTTGTGGGTTGTTTCTCATGAATATACTTGAGATTGTTCTCCGTGGTTTTTCCCGCATTGGGTTTCCATGTTATATCTAGTGTCTCTCTCTATCTTGTGTGATGTTTAATGTTTGAGTTTTATTGCATATCTTTAATGTTTGATTAAGTGGAATTTGATAAAGGGAAAGTTTTAATAAGATAAATAATATACTGATTCACCCCCCCTCTCAGTATATTCCATGCTTAACAAACTATCTTAGTACCACCTATCCTAGATAGGCCTTTACTACTATATATCTTAGTAATAAACCATGAATTAGGATCACTCTTAGCACAACACGATGATTAACACACCAAATAATTAGTTTATTACATCAGTTGCACATTAGTTGATTACAAAAAAATTACTCCACAATAAAAAAGTTATGTTTAGCACTAGTTTTTACCAAATAAAAACTTTGACATTACATTGTAAATAATAAGACTTAAGTTATCACAAAATTAGATCCATAGTATTTTATTTTTGAAAAACCACATCTCTTTGGTAACATTGTAAAATGGGTCATGTTATTAAGAAAGTTTGACTAAAAATTAGTTCTCCAAAAATCAATGAAGGGCCAAATCATTGTAGACCATTTTATAGTTGTACCACTCCTAGACACTAATCCTATTAGTGACACATATAGAGATGATTTCACTACCTATTATACTCATTTTGATACATGGACCATTTTTTTTTATGGTTCTTGATGCACATCTAGTGCAGGGGCAGGAATTGTCTTTATCGACACTTATGGTCACATAGTTCCTATTGCATATCAATTAAGTTTCTCTTGCACCAACAACACCATAGAATATGAAGCACTTATTTTAGGTATAATTTCCACCTAGTCTCTCCACCTTATATCTATTCAAATCTTTGGTGATTCCAAACTTGTGGTCAGCCAAGTCAATGATGTCTATAAAAAAAGGAACATATTATCCTATACCAAAACATGGTACAATGTTTATCATCACAATTTGACTAATTTTCTATAGAAATATACCAAAATAATACAACTAACATGTAGATGTAATGAAAAGTGTGACATCTTTTATTCCTATTGAAATTATTGATAATCAATCTATTTTCATAATTAAATGATTAAAATCACCATCAATATCCAATGCAGATTTGATTTCACTATCCAATCTAGCCACTACATGCAGATTAGTAATTCCAAAATGGTTCTTGATATTTATTACTTTCTACAAGAATCTATTACACAAGACACTTTATCTCGAAATGAAAAACTCAATTTACATAATCAAGCATTCTTTTGTGTAATCATTGGTGGAGATATTTTTAAATGATCCTTGAATAAATAATTACTTCAATGTTTGACTTTAGCAAAAGCCAAAATTACCCTTACACAAATACATGATAGTGAGTTTGGTGGCCATTTTAGTGGAAAAGTCACGTCACACAAATTTCTTCAACAAGGGTAATCATGGAAGATGAATGTTTACAATATGTAAAACTATGCAATTAATGTCAACAACATAGTAACTTACATCATGCACCATCACATCAATTATAGCCTATTATCTCTCCCTAGACATTTATGTTATAGGGATTCAATCTTATTGGAAAAATTAAACCTGAATCTATCGATGGACATAAATTCATAATCACAACCATATAATACTTTACTAACTGGGTAGAATTTATTCCACTTCAATCTACTATAGTTGAGGACATTTTCAACTTTCTCATGACTCATATTGTTTAATGCTTCTACTTTCCCAAATCCATCATTTTTTATAATGTAACATCATCAAGAATAAAACTATCAAAAAAATTTGTAAAAAATAATATTAAACAAATATTCTCCACTCCATATTACCTATAAGAAAATGGTCAAGTAGAAGCCACCAATAAAACCATCGAAAACATTTTGAGGAAAATAATAACCAAATTTGGACATGATTGACATAATCAACTAGCCTTTGCATTATGGGCATATCATACAAGTATAAGCATGCCCACAGGAGCCACTCCTTATTCACTTGTATATGGCACAAAAGTAGTATTACCAATGGAATTATAAATCCCATCTCTTCATGTCTCCCTTAAAGGTATTATCACTGATGACCAATATAATGAAAATCATCTACACCAACTTGAGCAATTAGACTATACACGCATTCAAGTAGTAGAACATCTCAGAATCTACCAGCAACTTATATAATGAACTTACAATAAATGAGTTCATGCCAGAGAACTTGAAGTTAATGATCTCATTCACAAAGAAAATATTCACAATGTCAATGCCAAAGAAGAAACCAAAGGAAAATTTAAACCAAATTGGCTTGGTCCATACATTATTACCAAAAATCTTATCCCTAAAGTGCATCATCTAGCCTCACTTAAAATAAATAAAATGAAAAATCCAATGAATATTATGCATCTACGTAAATTCCATGTCTAGTATTTCATTTCACACATTGTATTGTACTTAACTTTTCAAAATTAATTATAAATAGTTTCTTTTTGCATAACTTATACATAGTTTCTCATTATTACTTGTACATAGTTTCTTATGCTTGATTTTACATCAATTATAACAAAAATACAAGAACAATACAAAATGTTAAAATACAAAAACATTCAAATATGTCAAAAAATTCAAAAACATTCAAATATTTTAGAAATACAAAAACATGCAAATAACTCAAAAACACCAAAAATATTTTGTTTGTATTCACCATCCATGCATTACATTTCTACTACTATGTTATATTTACATTGGTTATTTTATGCTATTGTTGTTGATTTATCTACATTACCATGCTTCACTTGATCTTCTATAAGTGTGTGAAGTGACATCCACCTCTTTGATTGCTTCACTCTACCCATTGAGGGGGCATCCTACTTCTCCATCAAGACATACATCGATATACATACCCACTAGAGGCATCTTCTACATGACTACACCATCCGGGTTATGTCATTCCTACACCACACACTCTAGTTATCATGTTGATGTACATTATTTACTATCTTACATAGATTATTATATCAACATCTCACTAGTATATAACACTTATGTATTTCTTAGGATATCCCTAGTCTTGTACTAACATTTCTTGCATACTTTCCCTCTTTCTTTGATTAGTTAGATGTGATTGTATTCCCAATTATTACATGATTTCCTTTCTTACATTATGTAGCTATATTATTTGCATTTTCCAATTCGTATTTGTCTCCTATATATGCCTTAGGACATTTTACAATGTCATTTGATTCTATTCATGTGTGTGCCTTAGGACATTTGCCAATGTCCTTTGTCTGTACACTTCTATGTGATTATGGCTTCTATTCCAACCTTACTTATTTCAATTATATGTGTATGTTGCATTTTAACATGCCTTGTATGCTTACCTTCTAATATGAGTGACATGTTTCCATGTCCCTTGTTTACATGGCCCCTTGGACACCCTTCTACACTTCTTGATTCTTGCCTTGTGTGCTAATTTGATTATCTATTTCTCGTTATTTGTAATGCCATGATCCACATCATGAATTATTTTTTCTTTCTTGGATGCCATAATGGACATCATGTTCCATCCCTCCAATTAACAACTAACAACTAACAAATAATGTAACGAACTACTACACCAAAACCTTGAGGTGTTAGTGAAGTCTACCCACTAGGACCATAACATCCCACCATGCTTCCGAAGCCCAGACTCTAGGCTAGATTTGCACCTGTACCACCAAGATTCCATATGTGTACGAGCCCTGGATGAACACTGCCATGCCAACATAGCCACCTGCTCTGTGACTTGAACCTGGGTGGAGGCTCGAATACCACATGTAATGAAATTATTTCAATAATAAAGTAGAATAGCAGAAATATATCCAAATATGACTAAAATATATCAAAATATATGATAACATACAAGCCACTTCGAGGGGGAAACCTCCACAAGCTTTAATAAGAGCAGAATTCACAATATGATGATAAATAATTACCCTCTACCTCCTATATATAGTCTATCTAGGCCATGGTTTCTCCATAGGCTGACTTAATAACCAAATGAATGCAAAGAGAAATGTGATATAGCATCAAAGAGGGATAAGTAAGCCACAAGTTGGCTAATCCTATCCTCATACATGTGATAGGTTAGGGTCGTAACAAATAACTAGACTTTGATTTCTATTTTAAGACATTGCACATGTTATTACATTGTTATATATATCTAGACATATGCCTATTGATGTAACAATATCTCAATACAAACCATGCTATATCTTGAGATATTTTTCTGAATATCATTAATATATCATGTATCTTTACAACATAACACATTTTTAAGAATATTGCTTCTGAAGGAAGTCATTGTAGGGTCTTCATTCCTACCCTTAGAAGAGGGGGGAAAAAAACAAGGGTTTTGTCTCAGACATTAGATATCCTAACGGTCAAAACAATAGTTTTTACAACACCTAGATAAATAACTAGACATCAAACCATTCTGAACAAACTAGGTAAATAGTAAAAAATACATAATAGTTACCAAATTTGGCCCTAGACAATAGCACCTAACTTGGACAACAATGCTAGTGTCACTAGTGCCCACTTTTAGTCCTCTTATCCTAATAGTAGTAAAATTAGACTTTTTAGAAGTAGGTAGAAAAGTAGGTTTAGCTACAATTTTTACATAGCCATACCAATTTAGAATCATTAGTTTCTAGTACACTTTTGCTCAGATAATATATATATATAAGGGGCATCATGCATGGCATGATGGATCTCACTTCCATTTTTAGATACAATAATTGATATGACTTCTAGATCAGAATCCATGTTCTAGACACTAGTGATTGGGGGCAATATGCATGGCACATTTATTTATTTTCCTTGCAATTTCAGCATTAACTAAGCATTATCATCATTTTCATTCCTTATTACATATATAGTTGGTTAGCATCATTTTGGAATGGCTTTCATGCAAGCCTAAATTATCAAGTTCATATGTGGCTTTCATACAAACCTAGTGCATCAGTCTGAAGTGGCTTCATACAAGCCTGATCTTCATCTTTCAAAGTGGCCAAGAGTGGAATAGTTTCAAGCATATATACAGATAGCCATGCCAAAAGTTTTATATCATAGTATATTCATGGGCTTTAAGAGCCATCTCATATGACATACATTTCATATCAGTATCAGTATCAGTTCATAGCTTCACTTCATGGTGAAATGATGGAGACAAAGGACTAGCTAGCCTTTGCATTCTTGAGCCACTTATTTAGATAGATTAGACACATAGTCCGAACATCGATTACCATATGCATTTCCACCTATCTTCACTTAGTAGGTGACAATGGAGTTAAAGGGTCAACCTTTCCATTCTTGAGCCACTTATAGGGAATTGAGCACTCAACTCCATTTGTGATATTACGCTTGGTACAACATCATCCAACATTACTCATCATTACTTAGCATCATAAGTTTTATATTGGTCCACATTCCTTTATCTTCCTCTCTCTCTTACGTAGCCTTGTACATTCTTATTTTAAATATAGCGCATCTAGTAAGATTTGATCTACTCTTTGTTTTTCTTTCAAATTTTCATTTCATAGCATGTTATCTCTATGTACACCCAACATCATAGAGCTTCATGAGTTTCACCATTTTAGGTAAGTTCGGGTACACTTTTTATTTTTCCTTTATCTTAGTATTTCACTTTGTTGCATCACTAGAATAAATAAGGGGCAAATGTAGTCATAGAAAATACAAATATTGGTAACTTAATCATGTATAATGACACCCCAACCCTTAGGTCCCTCTTAATTTATCTCCTAATCCTCTTAGTCTTATTTTCATTGATCCCAATCATCCATAACTATCTAGACTTGATCCTAGTTGAGCCAAACCACTTTTTTCATGACTAATCCATCCCCTAGGTCCCATCTACTCAGGATAATAACACCACACTAGGACTATAACATTGATGCTACTCTTGCCTAATTTTAGTGCTATTGGTCAAATCCATTTCTTATCCCAGTAATCAATTTCTTCTAGTTTCCCATATTTATCCTTGTCAACCTAACATGATTACATTCAACCCATGACCAATAGATCCCTATAAAATCCCATTAAATGATCATTTGGAAAGGGTTGATAAATATCACTAAGCAAGCAATAATACAATAAGACTACTCAATCAATCTTCTGTATTGTCTACATACATCCAACCAATACACTTAAAATATCTTTCAAATTCTTACACTAATCCCTAGCCACCTCAAGCACATCTAATTTTTCCTTTTGCATCTTCATATACATAATTTCATAAATTACATCAAGTGGCAGAACCACATATGGCTTGATCCCTCTTTAGATTATTGGTATGTAGGTAGTGTGCCTATACACAAGGTGTGAAGCATGTCTAGTGCATCTTACACAGAATAACACCCCACCCCCCTCTTTCTCAAAATTGGTCAAAACATAAGGGAAGATAGGGTTTAAAGAAATAATCTACTTTAAAAATAGATATATAGAGTTCCATCTACTGAAACATTGTAAATAGGGTCACACAGACATAAAAAACAAAACTTATAAAGCTTAGATCCTCAAGATAATAGTGGTAGAGGTGGACTATAGCACTAGTGCCACTACTATCTAGTTATGGTACTCTTGTCCCATCACAAAATGAAGTTTAAATCTTAGTTTGTGATAGTGTCTTAGTTTTTCATAGTGAATTCCAGCCTCTATCTCAGTCTGATCAATCAATTTCCAGCTAAGTTTTGTTTTCTTCTCCTTATTACTATTGTTAGAAAAGTTCAAATTACAATTAATTCACACAAATCAGTAGCTTAATTATTGTCTATATATTTACTAATTTTACTACTGATACCCTTTTAAAAAATTAGGAATAATACACTAATATTCCCAAAAATGTTAAATCATTACATAATGTCTTCTAATCAAAAGGTTTTTCCCATAACCTTTGTTTTATTTTGAGTTTTTAGCAACATTTAATTGTAAAAGAAAAGGAAAAACTACTTAAACATTAAGCATTAACACATTTTTAAAAATTATAAAATGGTTTAAATTTTGTTGATTAGCTAAAATCATAAGGGCATATTCCATTTATATGTAATCATAGTCCATGATCAAATTAAAAATTCATACAGTTTCAAAGTCTCAACTAGAATTTTCAAGTAACATCTGCATACAATTACAAAGTCTACATGTACAATTGGGGTATGATACAAATTTATGCCAAGATTTTAAATTTTATTTTACTATCCATAGAATTTATAGGAGCATGGGTGTACTCCATTCTCTATTGATCATGTATTCAATAACAAAGTTGTAATTTAGTCTACAAGCCATATGTAGTGGTTAATTGAGTTTACATACATAGTTCAGAATTTAGAGGTTTAATGTCATCTAGCATTATGTGTGAGAATCTATTTTTTATTTCAACCTATTTCACATATGGAGTTTACATTAGCCAGAAGATGTAAATTAAGGTTATAGTGTCATTTAATGGTGTGATTTCCATTCTATGAGTGAAAATTCATTTTTTATTTCATCACCCCCTATTTTCTCCAATGGGTTGATTTAGAAAGCATAGTCTCCAAGTGATTCATGAGAGGAAATGATTATCATATGATTAAAGAAAACACCATCTCCAAGAAAGGTCACTAAAATAAACATTGGTATCGCACATATAAGGTGTATTCCTACCTTTCTCTCATTTTATAATTTAAGCATATTCAAATTCCAAGATTCAAACAATTTTCAAATTCAAGATTTTCAAAATTCATTTTTTTAAATAATAAATTCATAATATCATGTATTTTTAGTGTTTTTAAAAGATTACAGTGCCTTGGATGATTGGAGTAATATATATAAGAAAAATTATGTAGTTCACACTAATTTATATCATTCCTTTAATATATAAATTTCATTTCTAGATAGGAGGGTGGGGGTGGAAAATTTTACTGGCCTAAATATTGTCACGAATACTTGATTGTGTCATTTTTACCTGTTTCTATTTTTAAATTAACTTGTGCACTTAATAATTTCCTATTTTACCATTTCATCCTATACTAAGCACTCATGAATGCTTTTTTTTTTTCAAATCATCATCTATCACATTGATTTAACCTTTTAGGGTTTAACTATGTAAATATTATATTAAGATTAAAGGGCTAATATATCTACATCAATAAAATAAAATGCAATAATTAATTACTAATTTGTCATATATTTTGACCTTATTTGAATTTCTAAAATTAGTGATAAATAGGAAAAAATATAGACTTATTTGGAAAGTGACTGTTGCGTATGATCTAAGTTCTAAAACTAAGATTTAGATAGTTTTGAGTGTGATCAATAGGATTCTAGAATCCATTTTCTCACTACACAGTAGCACCCCATATGGATAGTAATGCCATATTACTATATTGTCCTCAAAGTGGCAATAGTGTCCCCTTTGTGAGACTATTCCAATTTTTGGGATCACATATGCCTATGTTTTTAGATCCTATTCCTGTTTGCACAAAATCTAAAACTCTATGTTGTGCCCTAAAAACCTAATTTAGTGTGGAAACCTTAATCCTCATCGTAAGTATAGCATGAGCGATAATTATGTATTCATTAGTGCGATAGGCTAGACATATTTAACACCCTATTGTGAAGAGAGTTACCTACCTACCAATACTACAAATAGGAATCAAGCATGATGTAGTTCTCCCACTTATTACTTGATGTAAGTGCAAGTGAATGATATAATGAGAGTGGAATTGGATACCTTGAATGTGATTGAGTTTTGAAATATCATAAATTTGGGTTTAAGGATGTTGTAGATGGTAGTATGAAGAAGTAGGGAAGAATAGGAATCAAATACCTTAATTTTTCTCAACTTGTATTTTGTTTGAATAGGCTTTTGCATCTATTTTCCATCTAGTGAATAAACATCAAATAGACTTATATATATATATATATATATATATATATATATATATATATATATATATATATATATATATATATATATATATATATATATATATATATATATATATATATATATATATATATATATATATATATATGTAGCTTGTGTAGATAATAAAATGTGCTTATACCAACCTTAGGTGGGGAACACATTTTTAAAAGTATATGTTTAGTAGATTTAGGGATAAGGATAGCATCACCTAGTTGGTGACACTAGTGCCATGTGGATATAGTGTCCCAACTATGGTGCTAATGTCCACCTAGTAGACTACTCAACAAGTTGAGTTAGGATGTGAGAAAGCTATCTTGGGACTATGTTTGAGCTTATTGTAGGTGTATGTGGTCTGCATAATGACTAGAAAAATGTGTCAAAGGCTCGAGGATATACATAGGGATAATCTAGGAATAGGTTAACTCAAACGACACTCTTAGCATCCAATTAGAACTTTTAGGTAATTACATTAGCCCATGTTTATGCTAGAAATGTAGAAAAGTGAAATAACTTGTATAAAGGGAAAAGAAGTGTACCTCAACATACCTTGGAATTAAAGCCTATGTAGTTATTTTAGAGTATGTGAATCTAGGTCTACATATGTGAAACATATGCCAAACGAATGACCTTTAATAAAACATGCAAAAATTATCCCTTACTTAAGAGATGGTCAAAAGTAAAAAGCTATGCTAAAATAATGTAATTGAGTAAATTTGATTAAAGAGAGAGGAAAAGAATGAATTCACCTCATTGGGTACATGATCTAATGCATAAAACTAGTGACAACCTATGTGTGTGAGTATACATAGTGATCATATCATTAAATAATTTGAATTGAGTTGATAGCTTACTCAATCCTCATATAGGTGGATTAAGAACTCAATCTATTTTTGAATCCACAATTGACAACCCCTACTCAATGGATCATGATCTATGAATATCTTGGATAAGATTGTAAGTGTGTCTAATCCTCTCATGTGGGTGGATCAAGAACTCAAGTAGGCCATGACTCCATCATTTACCACACATGTTAAGTAAATACATCTATAACTAAACTATGCAAAGTGCTTAAAGTATCTAACTAAGTAAATATAACTATGTATGTTATCTTCCCAACCACTCAGGTATATTAGGTATCTTTGGGCGACTTGAGAATGGCAACCACTATAGATGGAGTAAGGCATGAATTAGGTGATAACTTGTAATGTGATAGAAAGTGTATATAACATAAATAATGACATGGAGTTTTCCATTTCATTTTATCAACCTATGTGTAGCTAAGTATATGGAAATAATGTGTTGTGTACATTCCTCCAATCTGGTATCTAAGTATCCTAAATCTAAATTGAGTATGTAATAACTTAATCTGTATATCTAAACTAAATATGGGAGTGATCATGCTGCACATGATGCCCCCAAATCTAAGTAAATGATATGAATCTAAGTTTTAATGAATGTATCTAAGCAAAATATAAACATAATTATCAAACATGTGACTCTATTTGTGCAAATCTATACTATACTTGGTGTACTGGTCTAAATAATTTGGATTATCCTAAAGCTAAGGCTACTATATAGTAACTCCCTATAGTGGATAGTAGCACCTTATGGTGTTAGTGAATTTTTGGCATTTTTTGGTCCATATAAAAAATCCTTGCATAATTTATTGAAGCACATAGAAAACACAAATACATAGTTTACTGAAGTAAGATATCTCACGTGTGGATGAGTCAAGAAGAACTAGTAATATGGGTTTGATCACTTTTGTTACAAAATCATATGCACCAAATCCTAGGTCCTCTACAAAAACACACAAGGAGATATGTAGGTGTGAATATGGTTCATAATGCATGATTTTATAAGTTTCCCATACATAGCCAAAAAGCTCGACCATCGCCAGGATGTCACATAGAATAGATACAGATCTGTCAACTTGGGTCTTCAATATCTTCACATGGAATGCAATGGATCAAATGGGTTTGTCATTTTTGGCCTTGGCCACATCTCTTGAAATTTTGAAGCTTCCAAGAATTTTTATCTCCAAGTTAGGAGCCTTTGAAAATAAACATGCAATATGGGATGTTTGCGCCAACATCAAATTTAATGACAGGCCAAGATAAACCCACTAAGCATAAATTTGATGTTCATGCAATCATAAATGATGGTCATGTGAGTGTCATTCAATGGGTGTGAAGACATTAATTTCAAGTTCTATAAAATAGCCATTGGAATGCAAATAGTGGGTCTCGACAAATTGATGGTCTGTATTGTATCATTCTTTTGGATCTAATGGTGAACATTGATAAAAAGATGAAGTCAATCTCATAAGTGAATGTATACATGAAAAGTGTTAATGGAACATTAAATTCACAATAATTCAATAATCTTTGGGCTTTTGAACCAATTAAAATTGATAGAGTGAGTGGAGCCAACTCATCAATGAGCTATGTTAGTTTTTGACAATCAATCAGATTAAATACAAGTCTAGGATTCTTGATGAAGGTTGGAAATCTATTTTTGACTATGAAACCTAGGATTTTGTAAGGTTTTATGGTTCCATTAGAACCAATTAAAATGTCATAGAGTGGTCTAGGTAATGTAGTGGGATGCAAAGAACATGCAAGGATATTAGGGTCAGGATATAAACCTTTGGTTCATATTTTACTTAGACAGAGTTGTTTCTATAGCAGTGTTTGATGTTTAAAAAAGGATTCATGTATGCATGTATAGGTTTGGGTCCCTGTAGAGAAAGGATGCGATTTTTAGACCTATTATAATATAGGAAAGTGATACATTTTTTATAGGTTTGTGCTAATATTGAAACTATAAGAAAACCAATAGTCTCAAATTGGTTTTCCACCTGTAGATAGGCCTAAGATCCAAGCATGAAAATAAATAATAAGTGAAATTAATGTGAAATATCTCCAATCTTAAACATGTCTGATTGCCTTGACAAGCAACCACCTAAAAGGCCACTACACCATGTCTCAATTAGGTCCATGATCATGAAGTTTTATTTTTAAGGAGTTGGTGAGAAGGATTGAATAAAGATATAATATTGGGGACTATAGTTAGGATAATTTAGTGCATCCTCAAGGCCTTTGGGGATCTTCCCATGCAAAAAGCCATATACAACATTCTAATTGACCAAGAGGGTGGTAATGTTCTATTAACTAAAGATTAAAATGTGGTGGCTCAAGTTTATTTAATGATATAAGACAGGTGTTCTTATTTTTATAGCATGTTCACCCATTCTGTGGGGCTATCTCTCTTCTTCTATATATCCTAGTTTCTTCCCCTAGTTAGAGGTCCTCAGCCTTTGGAAAAAAATTAGTGTTTTATTTCTAATACAAAGATACTCATCAAGATGACTATAAAGTGTGCTCTTTTGATAAGGTTAAACCCTGTAAAAATATTGTAAGAAGTACCTTTTGAAAGTGATAGTAAAAATATTTTTCCTTCCTCTTATCTTTAATCAACATTAAGTGTGCTTGTGTATGGTAAATTTGTGAAGGATATTCCTCCTAGTTTATTATCCTTTTGTTTACCTATTAGAAGATGTTTTCAAGCTAGATTGTAGGGATAGATTAGTGTTCTATTTGGGACCTCTTCTATGACATATTAATTTAATTGGTAAGATTTTGAGACTAAGGAAGTCATGGTTATACTTTGATAATCGAATGTGGGTTCAAACGTATGTGAGTGTCTACTTTAGTTTGGTTTATCACCTATTAAATTTCTTAGGATCCCTTATCTCTTTCTAATCATTTTCCCATGAAGAATTAGGCTTATTTTTTGGCTTAGGTGAGCATCAAAGAGGAAGTTGGCCTACTCCAAAGGTTTAACCCCGTATAGGTGATCCATAGCCTAGGGTTGTTACCATTGTTTGACTATGGTTTGAGCAAGGAGACTTCAAAAATATTCTTTCCCAACATAGGGTACAATTATATCTGATAACAATTTTTAGTATAACTAATGGAATGCACTTCTTTCAAAAGATGAATAATTAAAGTTGATGATAATTTGATCAAGTTTACAGTAGTTAAGATCTGAAAACAAAATTTGGTGACTCTAAAAGGAAGAATCAATTTTTTGATTCATAAGAACAGCTCCATCTCATGCCAAAGGTGACAACAAGGTCAGCTTTAAGAGGTATTCCTTTTGAATTCTTTGAATTAAATTCAAATTTAGCAAGGAGACTAAGATTGGAAAAATAGTCATCCATATCAGGGAAACTTTTCCCTGAAGACATTCATGAGGCATATCCTTACAAGAAGACCCTTGTTAACCCCTTACATAACCATGGCAGTCCCTAGATATTTTGTTGTTTTTAATGGGAAAAGCCCTATAGCCCTTGCTCACTATAATCATATCCTAGTTGCAACAATCAAAATTGTTCCTTATTAAACTGGGGACCAAGCTATACCACCCTATGAACATCTCATAGACATAGCAAAATTTTGAAATATACATAATGTCATAGAAGAAAATATATCTATTAGGCTTTTAGCCACCTCATTCAAAGGAAATGCCGTAGATTGGTACAGAGGCCTCAGTGTAAATTCCATTTAGACATAGGATCAATTAGGGGAGGCCTCGTGTAAAATATTCAAAGACAAAAGTGATCATTTTTCACTTGTATAAAAACAACTAAAATTAGAAGAGTCCTCATGAGTTCATATAAAACTTCAACACAAGGTTCTAGAAAACTTGGGATAGAATCTTAGTTGTAGTTATATGAACCCTAACTTCACTTTACTATATTATTTAAACATTTGAACAATGACATAGTGGTAATGATCCAATCTATGGGAGTAAATATACTTCCAAGTGTATATGAGGTGGCCATTAAGGAATAAAATTGTTTAGTTCAGGCTGGAAAACTTAGATTCATACCACTAATGCCCTTATTTCCTAAGACCAGACCATATCCCATTTCTATTACAGCATTATACATAATTCTCCCTACACTACCAACTACTGCAATCCCTACATTGAATCAAGATAAGGTTTCTACTAGTGGATCTAATGATTCACTAGAACAAAAGAACTTTTAGGTGCTGAAAAGCATGTTTTAGTCTTTGGGGAATGAACTGGTGAATGTCAAAAGGTAATAGGCCTTTAACAAACCTTTTCAAAGTTCATATTAGCATTAGTAGTAGGCATTTTAAGCTAACAAGGCTCCACATAAGGGAAACTACCAAGGCCAAGATCAGAACCAAGGGCATCATAGCTAAAATAGGCAAGGTAACTTCAACCCAAATGTATCTAGTATTTCCTACTCCTTGGTACTAGTTAAAAATAATGTGGTCCAAGAAGTAGAGGGTACTATACCTTGGAACCATTACTTTGGTCAACATATTGTCCCAAATATTGACCTTAACCAAGCCTTTAATGATCAATGGTAGCAAGCTACTAACTTTGGATACAACCAAGCTCTTATGGCTGAAAATGATGAGGTGCCTATAATGTCTAGATCAAAGTCAATTCCATAGGGTCGAGGGGAGAATTAGGGACCAAATCAGTCAGATGCTACAATGATGAACTATGAACAAGTGGAGTGATATGGAGCTAGCCAATATGCTAGTTACAACTAAGCTTATAGTCTAGTAGCAGTAAATATAAGATTCAGAAGAACTAATATGGATGGTAGCTATGAAATAGTAAAATATCTTCCCACCATCACTCTGTCATTGATAAATACTAGGGAACCTACTACCACTCCAAAGTTCTTAGCCCCTCCAAGAGATCAAAACTAACTTTTTGTTTCCCAGGGTTCATAAGTTCAAAAAATAAGCATGAAGGTTACTAAATCACAATAAAAGGTTGGTATTTCACCCATAAACATTGTTGAATAAATCAAAAAGTCAAATATGAGCATACCCATGTGGGATATGCTCTCCATGCATGTCTAGGTGGATATTCTTCAAGAGGGTTTGTCTAGGATTAATGTTAAAAATGTTACAGATAAGCCATAAAATAAGGTGAATGAGGTTATCACAAATACAACTAAAGGTTGAGAGTAATGGAAGTCAATTAAACTAGTTAAGCCTCTTCCCTTCTATACTTTAGTAATCATCAATAACTTTTTGGTACATAAATATTTACTAGACAATGGGGCTAGTACCTTAGAAATGCCAAAATCCATAGATGATCATCTTGGTCTAAAGTATGAACCACAATTAAAAAGAGTGTTATAATTTGATGGATATACTACTAAACTATCTGGTATAATCAAGGACATAAACATGACCCTACAAGCTTGTCCCAGTGTCTTGGTGGCCCAAGATGTATTGGTCTTAGACGTACCTCCTCACTTTGCTCTATGTTTATCCAGAGAATTCATAGCAAAGATGGGGGATATATTATAGTAGACTAATCCTATATTTATTTTAGGATAAGTTATGGGACCAAGCTATCAATCAAGGCTAGTCCCATCACATAATTCTATATATATCCTTATGCTCTATATAGTGTCAACATTAGTTGTACCATCATCGATTAAGATGAATTTGTAATGGGGTAGGATTTGAAAACTCATATAGAGGAAGTACCAAACATATTATAAGAAAAGTTTTGGAATGATAATTAGTTAAAAGACCCCTTTGAGGGTTTTTAAGAAAGATACTTTGGTGTTTTCTATTTGTATGAAGAATACCAACCTATTCCATCCCTCATAAGGCCTCAAAAGGATCCTAGTGGTCTATGAAGGTTATTATTTAATTTCTTAAATAGAAAGCACAGGGTGGGTGTGAGTGTCATGATAATTTCCCCTTTAAATGATAAGTACATCTATTCATAGAGATTCCAATTTATCTACCCCTACAATGTAACAAAGTATTAGGGTCTCATCCAGGGCCTCCAATGGGCCAATAAGAGAAAAATCAAGTAGTTACAAGTCTATGGGGACAATGAATTGGTCATGCACCAAGTTAGAGGTTAAAATGCCAAAAATAAAAAATTAATTAGATATTAAAAACACAAGGTGTGAGACATCATTGAGTAATTTGAGGATTTCAACATCCAATCAGTACCAAGAGGACAAAACCAGCATGCTAACAGGCTAAAAACTATGGGAAACCATTTTGACATCCTTAATGAACTAAGAAGAATTGGGTTTCAACCACACATTATAGTGGTAATAAAACCATTAGTGATAGATAACAAAGCTCACTGATATGTCTTTGAAATTTATAAATAAATTGCATGATTCATACATCAAGAATTAGAATTCTCCTCCCTCAATCAAGAGAAGTTGTGGTACCAGTATGGGGAGTAAATTGTCCAACTAAAATATAATAAGCTTCCTAAAGGGATTTTCACCCTATAGGGCCTCTTTCATGAAAGATACCATATGAGGAAGGATAAAGTAGTGATGTTAACTAACAAGGAAATCTATGAAAGAATTCTTATCTTTGAAGATATGATTCTCAAGCTTGGGAAGGTAAGAACTAAAGCTAAAAATCATGATTTCATAGAGCTCTGTAAGGAATATGTAGACAACTTTGCTTGGAAATATAATGACATAAAGGTCCTTGAACCTAATCTGGCCCATCACACCATTGAGATAGAGTTTAATGCCAAACTTGTCAAGAAAAAGTAGAGGCCTATTAATCCCAACATTTAAAAACACATAAGAAAAAACTGACCAAGCTAGTAAATTGTATGATCATCTTCCCCATCAAACACTCCTTGTGGGTAGATAATCTATTACCTATCAAAATGAAGATTAGGGAGATCAAACTATGTGTGGACTTTAGATATCTTAATAGGGTCTCTTTAAATGACCATTACCCTTTACCATCTATGGAATAACTCTTGTAAGTAGTCACTAATTCATAATGTTTCTCTCTCCTAGATGGATACTCAAGTTATAACCAAGTGCTAATAAGAAAAGAGGATCAGTAAAAGACTAAATTCACCACCAAGTGGAGGACTTTTGCTTATTAAAGGATTCCCTTTGGGTTTTCCAATGCTGGGGTAACCTTTCAAAAGGTAATGTATATAGTTGTCCAAGGATTGCTAAATCAAATTGTGCTAGTCTACTTGGATGATCTTACAATGCTCTCCAAGAATTTTAGTGATGACATAAACCATATAAGACTAGTTTTCTAAAGATGTAGAGAGTATGGGATCTCTTTAAATCCCAAAAATATGTGTTTTTTGTGCATGAAAGTAAGTTACTAAGCCAAATTATTTCTAAACAAGGGTTATCCATCAACCCTAAAGATGTAAGCACAATCTTAGCCTTATCCTTACCAAAGCATAGAAAAGGGGATCCAGAGCTTCCTTGGGAAGATAAAATTTGTGAGAAGGTTCATACCTAGGTTTGGAAGCCCAGACAAGCCTATCACCACCATGATATAGAAGATCTAAGTGTTTGCTTGGTCTGATGAAGGTAGGCATCTTTCAAATTCATCAAATAGGCCATTGCCCAAGCACTCTCGCATCTAAATCTTGAATTATCCAAATAATTCATCTTGTACACCTTTGCTAATAATTGATAACATATTACCTATGTTGATACAAAATAATAGTGAAGCAATGGATCAACCAATTACCTTTTTTCAGCAAGGGATGGAAGGATATGAGGTGAGCTACACTTTAATTAAGAAATAAGTTCTTACATCCTTGAGGATCCTCAATAAATTTAGGCACATGCTCTCTAATAAAAGTATCCATCTTATGGTGTCTCATCATGGAGTTAGGGATTTCCTCCTTAACAAAGATTTAAGTGAGAAGAGAGTAGGGTGGATCATAAAGGTAATGGAATTTGATGTAGAAATCAAGGTCACCAAGCTAGTGAGAGGAAAATATTTATGTTAACACATTATAAATGAACTCCAAAGGAATAACTAAGAAATTTTGGTGACCCAAGACAACTCATAGGCAGGTGCACTCCCACCTTAGAGGAGCTAGCTCCAAGATGTGGTTCATTTCTTTGCAACGAGAGAATGCCCCTAAGGTTTAGATAAAGTTAAAATAAGGTATTTCAAGACTCATTCTATACCTTATGTATTAATTGATGATGTTATTTTTATAAAAGACCTAAATGGGGTGCTCCTTAGATGCATAGATGATGGCAAAGTAACCAAACTCTTGGAGTTATTCCAAGATAGACATGTAAGAGGCCATTTTACACCCAAAACCACTATTAAGAAAAATAATGAGGGATGGTTATTACTAGCCTAGCCTTTTCAAAGATGCTCATGAGTGGGTTACAAGGTGCCAGAAGTGTACCCTCTTAACAAAAAAGAGAAAACTAGTAACCCTTCCACTCATTCCTATTCAGGTGGAGTAACCCTTTATGCAATGGGGGTTAGACTTCATAGGGATGATGAATCTACCATTAAGTGCAGGGCATACATGGGTTATCACTACAACTAATCACTTCACTAGGTGGGTGGAACCCATTGATTTAAAGGAAGCTAGTGACTATAGTCTTGGATTTTTATGACAACCTCATAACAAGGTTTGGTGTCCCATCACTATAGTTTTTGATAATAGATTGGCATTTTTTGGTATGAAGATAATTGAATGAGATCTTAAATTAGGCATCTACCTCAACACTTATTCCAACTACTATCCTTAAGGAAATGAACTTTTGGTGTCCAAAAATAAGAATTTGCTAAGAATCATCAGGAAAACCATGGAAGAAAATTAGAGAACATGACACACCAAGCTAAAGATAGCCTTATGGAATGATAGGTTCACTCTTAAAAATGTCATTATAAATTATCCATATGTCCATTTTTATCAAAGGGAATACAAATTGGATATCTCCCTTGAGTTACCTACAATACAATTAACTCATCATCTTGAGTTAATGGAGGATGAGACCATGAATGTAAGGATGGTAGAACTGATGAAGTTGGAGGAAACTAGGGACCTTGCTATGAAACCTTTGGAATCAAATCAAGATTAGGTCAAAAAGGATTTTTATAAAAGAGATATATAAATGAGATTTGGGAAAAGGGATCAATTCCTCAAGTGGGATTCAAATAAGGCCAAACTAGGTAGCCATACCAAGTTTAATAGCTTGTGGAGTGGTCCTTATTTAATCCATGGATGCAAAGAGCACAATGGTTTTTATCTTGCCTGACTAGATAGCAAGGTATTACTCATCCTAGTCAATGGCATTTATTTGAATCCATGTTATTGAATAAGAATTTCATATTTTGTAACATATTGTACATATTAGAGTAGCTTTTGATTTCCTCTTAGTGCTTTATGCACTTTTTCCTTTTGCTATATTATTCCCTTTTCCAAAGTGCCTCAGGGATTTTTTTTTTTGTTTGTTTCTTTTTATCATTATTTTTTCAAAGAAGAGACTCAAATGATTTATAGAATCAAGTGACTCCATACCAAATGGATTGGATAAGGTAATGGTCTAGGTTATCAAGCATAGCAGGCATGTTTCCCTATGAGTCACCAAATATGTTGGCCATTTTTGGTCCACATAGAAAATTCTTTCATAATTTACTGAATCATATAGAAATAAAAAATAAGGAATTTTTTGAATCCAGATATCACATGCGTAGATGAGTCAAGAAGAATTGGTCATATGGGTTTGTTCACTTTTATGTTGAGATCATATGTGCCAAATCCATGGTTCTTGCCAAAGCATGAAAGGATATATGTAGGGGTAAATATGGTTCATAGTGTAATATTTGATAAGTTTACCATACTTAAGAAAACATTGATCATCACCATGATGTCACATAAAAAGATATGGATCTATCAACTTGGGCCTTTAATATTTTCACCTAGAAAGCTCGTGGGACTGGGAAATCAAATGGGTTTGTCCTTCTTGACCTTCAGAACATCTCCTAAAATTTTGAATCTTCCAAGATGTTATTTCTCCATGTTAGGAGCCTTTTGAAATAAACCTCCAATATGGGACATTTACACCAACATCAAATTTAAGGATGAAACAAGACAACCCTACTAAGCATAAATTTGACAGTCGTGAAACCATAAATAAAGGTCAAGCAATTATCATTCTATAGGTGTGAGGATTTCAATTTCAAGTTCCAAAAATATTTGTTGGAATTTAAATAGTGGGTCTTAAAAAATCAATGGTTGCATTACATCATTCATCTGTATTTAATAACAAGCACTAGTAAAAAGAAGCAACGAATGTCAGAAGTGAATGTATACATGACAAGTGTCAATGGTGTATTCAATTGATAATATATCAATGATCCATGGGATTTCATACCAATTAAAATTTATGGATCAAGTGGAGTAAAATCATCAATGAGCTAAGCCAATTTTTGACAACCAATCAAATTAAGGACAATTCCAAGATTCTCGATGTAGTTTGGAAATCATTTTTTGACAATGAAACCTAGGGTTATGTAAAGTCTTCCAGTGCCATTTAAACTAATTCAAATGACATACATTAGTTTAGGTAATGCAGTAAGATGAAAAAAACACATAAAGATCACCATTATGATTAGGATATGCACCTTTAGTTCATATTTTACTTAGATAGAGTTGTTCTTACAATAGTGTTCGATGTTTTCAAAAGTATCTGTGTATGTACATATAGGTTTGGGTCCCTATAGAGAAAGGATGGGGTTTTTAGACTTTTTATAATATAAGAAAGTGTTATATTTCATATAGTTCTATGATGATATGGAAACTATAGGGAAACTAATAGTCTCAAATTCGTTTTCCACCTATAGATAGGCCTATGATCCAAGAATGAAAATAAATTAGAAGTGTAATTAATGTAAAAGATCTCCAATCTTCAATGTGGCTGATTATCTCGACATGTAACCACCAAAAATGGAACTACACCATGTCTCAATCAAGTCCATGATCATGAAGTTTTATTTTCTAGTAGGAGTTAGCATGAATGATCAAACAAAGATCTAATATTTTGGATTGTAACTATAAGTATTTAATGTATCCTTGAGGCCTCTAGGGATCTTCCCACTCAACAAGACATATACATAATTTTGAATGATCAAGAGGGTGGCAATGTTCCATTGGGTAAAGATAAAAAGGTTGTGGCTCATACTCATTTAGTGATCTAGGATAGGTGTTTTTTTTTTGATAACATGCTCACCCATTATTTTGGGATGTCTCTCTTCTTCTATATATCCTAGTTTCTTCCCTTGGTCAAGGGTCCTCAACCTTTGGAAAAAATTTAGTATTTTCTTTCTAAGGAAAAGATACGCATTAAGATTATTTCAAAGTGTGCTCATTTGATAAGGTTAAACCCTATTGAAATACTATAATAAATACATTTTGAAAGCAATGGGATAAATATTTGCTTATGTCTTATCTTTAATTAGTGTTTAGTGTGCTTGTGTATGGTAAATTTGTGAAGGAGACTCTTCCTATTTTGTTGTCCTTCTAGTTTCCTCTTTGAAGATGTTTTCAAGCCAAAATGTAGGTCTATATTAGTTTTATATTTGGTACCTCTTCTATGAAATATTCATTTAATTTGTACGATTGTTAGCTTGAGTAAGTCATGGTTATCCTTTGTTATTCTAGTGTGGGTTCAAACTTATGTGAGTGTCTACTTTTGTTTGGTGCGTTGCCTATTAAATTTTTTAGGATCCCTCATCTCTTTATAACCCTTTTCATGTGAATCATTAGGCTTAGTTTTAGTATTAGGTGAGCATCAAAGAGGAAGTTAGCCTACTCTATAGATTCAACCCTAACATAGGTGTCCCATAGCCTAGGGTTGTTCCCATTATTCAACTAGGGTTTGAGTAAGGATACATGAATAATATTCCTACCTAACTTAGGGTGAAATTATTGATGAGAACATTTCCTAATATAGGCACTATTTTTCTCCTAGTCTTAAATCTAGGTGATCCAAATTATTGTTTGAATCTCTACTTTTTCCTATGTCTACCATTGTTTGATTTATGAATCTGAGCCTATATGATGAAATTTATGTATGAAAAGAAAACTAGGAGCATGATCTTAGTGATAAAACCCTATGAATGCCCTTTATTTTAAGGGTAATTTTTAAATATATATAAAAACTTCCCTCTAAAGAAGTATATTTATTTAAAAATTTAGTTGGATCATGTGCATGATATTTCACTATAATGTACAAATACAACATCAGAATGTAAATAAATCTAAGCATAAGTAGGTAATATAAGAAGTATGTTATAATCTATCATTTCATAAAGGTGTCAATATTTATTTATTCAATGTGTATAGTATAATATCTAAGTAACTACCTATGGGGATGGGGCATCATGTCCATCACAACACCCAAGCAGGAAAGGTAGATGCATGAGGTCCCTCACGGCATCAAAATTTGGTGTGTGTGTGTGTGTGTGTGTGTGTGTGTGTGTGTGTGTGTGTGTGTGTGTGTGTGTGTGTGTGTGTGTGTGTGTGTGTGTGTGTGTGTGTGTGTGTGTGTGTGTGTGTGTGTGTGTGTAACAAGTAAATACAAGTGTCATGGTGTATAAGGATATAAGGAATCATACATATAAGCACATGAGGCACACAAAGGTAGGCCAAGGGGACACAATATAAGGTACATGGGCACATGTCACTAAATATAAGAGTGAAGACATACAAGGACATGCTCAAATGTCTACATACATAAGTAATAAGAAATTTGGATTAGAGTCACATAGAAGTACATGTTCAAATGTTTGTATAAAAAAGTATGAAAATACAAACAAGGGACATGGGCACATTTCCATGGAATATAAATAGACAAGTGACATAGATTTAAATAGCATTGGCATATTCAAATGTCATCAAAGATAGAATAAGCATAAGAAAAACAATCAAATTTAATCTAGGAAAACTATAAATGAAAACATGTATAACTTTGTACTAAAAATCTATATAAATGCTAAGATGCATATATACTGAGTCTAATTAGTGATAGTTGGAAATTTTTGTGAGCAATGAGTATCAATGATAAATATCAAGATAAATCAATGCATAAACTAGAATGTATAATATTCAAATATATAAATTTTTAGTAACATTTGTGTATGAGATTCCCCCAAGTGGATGATGTATCAAATTTATAAACTCTGATAAGTGTCTATACCAATAGTAGGTAGATGATAGCTAGTATAGACCAATTTAGTGGATCAAAGTCCTATATGTAATCTACAAACA
The DNA here is from genome assembly GCA_037957365.1 of Torreya grandis. Classification (NCBI taxonomy): domain Eukaryota; kingdom Viridiplantae; phylum Streptophyta; class Pinopsida; order Cupressales; family Taxaceae; genus Torreya; species Torreya grandis. The sequence continues at coordinate 15,443 of JARHVA010010680.1, read as the reverse complement.
CACATCAAGAACAAGTGAATAATATGTGTATGATAAAACTAACTATACTAGGATACCAAAAAATATGCAATATCTGGTGAGTAGTATAAATGTAAACATAGCAATTCATATAACCTACAAATTTTGTGTTTTTGAAATATTTGAATATTTCTATATTTTGACATGTTATATTATTTTTATATTTTTTGAGTATAAGATATGTATAATAAAATGGAAATAAACTATGTATAAGGGGGGGGGGGGGAGAGAGAGAGAGAGAGAGAGAGAGAGAGAGAGAGAGAGAGAGAGAGAGAGAGAGAGAGAGAGAGAGAGAGAGAGAGAGAGAGAGAGAGAGAGAGAGAGAATAAAATTATGCACAAGGGTAAGGAACATACTAACCAATGAGCCTCATGGGAGACTCACTATCATCATGACCTATGTCAAAAATGGGAACTATGATCATTTATATGATGTGAAATGGAAATTGTGATCCCATGATATATTTTACTATATAATTTTAGTCTAGAGCTACTTGTGTATTGATGCTATGATGTTGTGTCACTAATTGTGATGGCCTATGACCTATAGTGGATTTAGGGACCCATCTGGTAGGAGTAGAAGATGTAAGTGATGTAGGTTCCATATGTTGAGAACCCCTAGGACCCAATAAAATTGATCTTAGCATAAATTGAGTAGAGGAAGGTCCTCTAGAATATCTAACATATCTGTCACATAGGGGTCTCTCTAGTAATGGTCTTTGTTGGATATTATGCATACAAGTAAATACAGTAGGAGTAGACCTAACCTATACCGATGACTCCACTTAATAATTTATTGTATGCATATGACCTATACTCATTGCTATAATTGATAACTATACGATATCTGGTAATAGTGTTGGAACTATAACCAATGTCTATGATGGAACTGTAGCTAGACATTATGTTGAAACTATCTATGGGATGGGTAAAGGATACTCATATGGGACAAACTCAACCTTAACCATCTAGTTACCATGTATATACTTCATGCATTAGTGTATTATAGATGTGATGGATCAAATCTATTATAACCATTACTTACCCAATAATATATTGAATACACCTACACTAGGTACTACTAGGAACTGAGTGCCTATGTGTGTTGGGCCCACCTATAATGGAAGCATAATTTCCTCAATGGAGCTCTAAATATGGACACTAAAACCATAGATAACTATATCTATGTGGAATATATCCCACTATTTGTATCCCAAGTGCGATAATATTATCATGGTGCACATGATTATGCTTAACTTATTGTCAACCATAACATTGTGAATATGATGGTGGTCTATATATGCTCATATGAAGGGTGCATGTAAATATGTGTCATCATCTATAATCTCTTGCTCTAAAATGTGATAAGTGGTCTAGGTGGCACTATAGTGTGATACATGCCAATAATTTTATTCACTAGATTTGCCTCCTCTATAATTATGTGATAATAATCTGGTGGTCGATGTGCTTATTATGTATAGTGAACACCTGATGTGCCCCTTGCCTCATTCGTTATATGATTTAGGAAAGTATCTAAAAATATCTTTAGTTCCTTAGCCATTATTTATTGTTATTTTGGTGTGTCTATGGGTATGCCGACATCAATAATATTAGTCATAATGAGATCTTATATATTATTCTTTAGGCTAATGCATCTATTTATCATATGGATTGGTTATTTATGATACTCATATAATGCATTTGAATCATAAATCTTTGGAAGAGACCATGTCATATCAACCAATTTAATGGGAGGGATAGATATGGCATTACATTCCAATATTTATTGTAGAACTTGTGCTAGTGGCTCTAAAATATTAGTGAAGACTGCGCTGAGAAGAAAATAAGACTAATCTAGGAGATGGCCTAGAAGCTATGTTGACTATGGCATTTTAATGACTCTTGTTTTTTTGTCCCTTAGCTTTTTTGTAAGATTGTTTGAACACCTAATAGTTGATTATGATCCATTTGTGTACTTCATTTTTCACATAGATAAGAGCTTAACCTCTCTTTCCTTGACTATGTGGAAAAATTGATGAATGTAGGAAATGTTTTGAACAAAATAGATTCATGCAGTGTTGGTAATAGAATATATTTAAAAATATCCTAAAGCTCTCCATCTGCCATGGGGCTAGTCAATTTGGATAATATTATCTTTTATAATAAAACATAATCTACACTAGGTTCATTTGAATTTTGATTTAATTATGCCACTTGTGCATATGATATCTTATCAATGATGTTGATATAGAAGTGTGATGTGAACATGTTAGATAAAGGATTAAATGTCATGGTAGATTAATTTGGAAAATCATAGAACCACTGTAGGGCATAATCTTTGAGACTACATGGAAATAACTTCATAAGAAGCTAATCATTGGACACATATTCCAATCATGCTAAATGAAAGGCACTTATGTGATTTTATGGATCACCCTTGCCATCATAAAATGTGAGTGTGGGTGCCCTAAAATTGGGTGGCAAAGGATTTGTGTCTATGTGATGTGCCAAAGGTGTATTCAAGAGAATGTTGGAATCTAAGGCATGGGATGGCCTAGCTACTCCCTTCTCTAAATTTAACACCTTAGATTGCAGATTATCAATTTCATGCATAAAATATTGTACATTTGGAGTGGAGGAACTAGCTAGAAAGTGGTGTAGTTGTCACTGATGGTTGAATAAAAATCTTGGTTTATCCTATCTGAGTTAGTTGAGTTGGCCCCACTAGAAGTGTAACAACATTATTAACTAGAATGGTTGAAGATTGACCATTATTTGATTTATTCTTGATTTTGAATATGGCCTAATTCTATCTGTAAATCCTTATAATACCTCATCATTGTTCATAATTATGTCATTGTTATTAAGTGGAGGGGGTGTGTCATAAATCTTAATGTGTACCTCATCTTGCTCTTGGTTGTATTTTTCATCCTTAGGTGCATTGTCATTACATTACACATAATTACGTTGTGAAGGATTCATAATTCAAGCTATAATAGGTTCATTTTCCTTGTTATAGGATTGGATAATACGAATTTGAATATGCTCTATAGGATTACCACCTAGTCTAGCACTTCTTAATAGAAGAGAGATCTCTTCTCTAGATGACATATAGTAAACCAATTAGAATAGACTTAGTAAAATAGAATATATGAATTCTGAAAAATTAATAGCAACTATTGAAAGTAGGAAAAAAATGATTAAAACCTTAAGATCATTTAGGGTTAGGGTTTTTTAATTTAAGGTTTCTTTGTAACAACTCAAATTATATGTAAAATAAGTTAAAACCCTAATATGAAATTGATTTAATTTATCTAGGTTGTCTAAAACTAGAAAAATGACAAGTATTTAGCCCTAAATTATTGCACAAAAATTGGATTAATTCAAGCTAGATTTTGAAGTAATATTCAAAGTAAGATGGATTCGCCAAATGGTTTAACTATGTAAATCCTATGTTTAGATTAAAAGGCTGAGATGTCTAAATCAATCAAATAATATGTAATAATTAACTATTAATTTGTTATAGATTTTTACCTTCTTTGACTTTCTAAAAATAGTAATAAATAGGCATAAATATATACTTATTTGGAAAGTGATTGTCATGGATGATCTAGGTTTTAAAAATGGAGTTTTGGATAATTTTGAGTGTCAGCAATAGGATTATAGAATCTATTTACACACTATAAAGTAACACCCCATATGGATAGTAGTGCCATATTGTTTTAGTGTCCCCAAATTGGAGGTAGTGTTGCCTTTGTAAGACTATTGTTATTTTATATGAACACCTACACTTGTGTTTTTAGGTCTTATTCTTGTGAACATGAAATCTATAACTCTAGGTTATGCCTACAAAACTTAATTTAGTATGTAAACCTTAATCCTCCTTACAATCATAGCATGAGAAATAATTATGTGTTTCTTATTAGGATAGGTTGGACATCCTAAACACCCTATTGTGAAGAGATTTTCCTATATACCAATACTTTGAAGAGGGATCAAGCCTGATGTAGTTCTTCCACCTAATGCTTAATGAAAATGCAAGTGAATGCTAGAATAAGAGTGGACTTAGATGCCTTGAATGTGCTTGAGATTTTAAATCTTATAAATATAGGTTTAGGGTTATTGTAGATGATAGTATGAAAAAGTAGGGTAGAATAGGGATCAAATACCTTAGTTTTGTTCATCTTGTTTTTTGTTTAAATAGGCTTTTTCATGTATTTCCCATCTAATGAATAAAGGTCAAATAGACTTGTATTTATAGAGATCTATAGATTTTGTGGATAATAAAATGTTATTAGGCTGACCTTAGGAGGGGAATACATTTGAAAAACTATCTGTTTAGGGGATTTATGGCTAAGGATAATAGCACCTAGTTGGGGAAACTAGCACCATGTGGCTGTAGTGTCCTAAATGTGGTGCTAATGTCTACCTGGTAGATTGCTAGGCAAGTTGGGTTGTGATTTGATAAATCTATCTTGGGATTTTTTTAATATGATTATAGGTGTATGTGGTCTGCATAATGATTAGAAATGTGTGTTAAAGGCTCTAGGATAAGTTTAGGGCTAATCTACGAATAGGTTAACACATGCGACACTTTTACCATCTAATTACCACTTTTAGGTGATTACACACATACATAAATGTTTTAACTACTATAAATTCATGTAAGCATATACATGGACAAACCTTGATTAAAATCTCAGAATTTATCTCTAGGGGTAATAATGTCAAATGGGGACACCAATGGGAGGCATTCATGTCCTTATAAGACATTGTTGTCCTTTTCCTTTCAACAATCAAAATTTTAAACTAACAACTCCCTTGAATTATCTTATATGTTTATAGACTTCGTAGTGCGTGGTTACACATTTGAAATTGCTATAAAGGTATAATTATGTCACTTATTGTTTCCCTTGAAAATTTAAATACATAGGCTTATTTATAAAATGCACTTAAGAAAAAGTTTCTTATTATTCCCAATTAAAATTATAAGCATTTTGAAAAATCCTCATCCAATTCAGAAGCCATTTTTTCCATCCCTAATCAAAAACATGATCAAGTATTCATGCCAATTCTAGATCATTCATGTAGTCAAAGGAGGATAATTGCACAAAGAAATCTAAGTGGGAAAACTAAATTGGGATTGATTTCCCTCCTTGGAGTATTGGATATGTAGGTAACTTTTAGTAATCACGGGGATGATTGGGGTCAATTTAGTTTAAATCCACTCCACCTTTTCTATTTTTAGGTCATTTGAACATTGTAAGCGCTATTACAATTTCATGTTTGAAAGCTATTTGTAAGTCTTTTTCACAATTATGAAGGTTAAATATGTGCATAAAGGCCTAATATAACTATCACAAGTGGTCATTCACTAAGTTTAAAAAACATTAAAAAATATAGAAATACCCAATAGGGACATTACTAGGAGGTAGTCATGCCCTTATATGTCATTATTTTCCTTGCATAATACTATATCTAGCTTTTAGAAATATTTAAATAAAGTTATTATTTTCCTCATTCCATTCTCTATTAATCAACATAACTAACCACTAGATAATAAAAACTATGTGTATATTTAATTTCATAGATTATTTTTTTCAATCAATTACCTTTCCAAATTTAGTTATTTAACTTCATTCTGCTTATTGAAATGTGATTTATCATCATGATTTATTCTATTCAATTTATAAAAAATAAGTTTAATATATTCAATAATATAAATTTAGATAAAAACATAGGACTTAATGTTCATTCATGTACATAAAGGTATGTCCATGTAACTACATATATTTATAGGTAGTTATAAGTTGCCAAAAATATGGGAAAATATAGTTATCTATTTCCAGATTTAGGTAACTATAGGTATTTATAGGTGTCTTGGAGTATTATCTAAGAGCTATAATAAGTGATGAAATCCCCATAAACATTCATGAGAACCTAAGAATGTTGATCATGTCATGTGGTTTTTTGTGGATCCTCATGTCAAGTGGAGGTATAAAAAATCAAGGTGACTTATTTAATTGGGTTTCCCCTTATAAAATTGACAAGTCTCGATAATTATCATAGAATTCCTTGGGATTTTGTCATACCATGAGTGAGTTCATTAAGAGCACATGATTTTTAGATTGTTTTAATTTACATGTGTACTGATATTGGATGATTGGAAATTAAATTCATCATAGTATGTTATATAACTGATATGAATTCCATATTGAATGACAGGCAATGTGATTTGATGTGAAATAATAAAATCTATTGATAGTACTTTAATATTATTATTATCACAATGAAGCCATTAAAACAATATTTATAGTGAGTTTTAGTCATTAGTATGTAATAAATCTATTAAAATAAAAATTTAACTCATTTTTTAACTGAAATTTAACTCCTATACTCTAAAAAAAATTGAATATTTTAATCATTTCAACTAGGAAACATGACCTAAAAAGATAATATTTGAGTGAAATTAACTTTATATACCAATTTTAGCATTAAAATTGACATGTGTAATGATATAAACATGCTAAAATCCAATTTAAAATTAAAAACATAAGTTATATAGCCAATATGAAGAGAGATATCAAAAAAAATATGCTTGGAATAATGTCTTAATTCTATTTTTGGAGATTATTTGTATAGGAGTCTTCATGTTCAATGGTATAATATTATACCTTATAATCACATGAGTTTACATTCCTTGTTTTGATTAAACTTGCACACATTTGTATGCTTCCCTATTGTGCATATTAAATAGAAGTTACATTACTCTATATATGAGACTTCTACATTAAAATTTCTATTTAGTTTCCTATTGTTTAGTTAACCCATATGGATTCAAAAATATTCAAATTGAATATAAAGTGTGTCATTATTGATCACACCATCATATTTGACCCCATGGAGCTAATCATGCTTTTACATGTTTTAACCTCATACATCATATAAGTTATTCATACTAACATATTTCTCTATAAGATATCATTGTAAATTTTCATTAACTTAATTACATTAAATTATCATAATTATCTCTTTATTTACTATATTATTCTTTTATTTTGTTCAGATGTGACTTACACCTTTATTTTATCAGTTACTCTAGTGCATCTTGACCTAGACCTATTTATTCATAACATAATTTCATTTGTCACAACACAAAAATCAAAGTCAGGAAACAAAATATTTGAACCAAGTGAGTGAATGCCTCAAATAATTATAGACCTTCCATGTATTTCATTAGAAGTAACTTGATGCTACATATATTAATTAAACGTGTCTAACTATTGTTGGCATTCTCTAGAGATGGGAAATTAGTGTCCTAGAATATACCGATAGTCCTTTTAACATTATAGATTTTTCTATCACAATTTAGGGAGATTCTGAATTTGAATAATATAAAATTGGGATAACCAAGATAATATATAGATAAATTGATATGGGAAGGTGTGCACAAAATTCATATATATACACACATGTCACATATGTCAATCTTAACATTTCAAAAAATTTAATACCAAATATAGGTGTATATCATAATAAAAATTAAAATTACTATATTTATGATAACTTATATAAATTTATTGTGAAGGGATTATATATATACCTAAAAAAAATTGTGAACCATAAATTGTAAACTAGTTTATAAAATTGATAAATTTATTGTGAAGGGATTATATATATACCTAAAAAAAATTGTGAACCATAAATTGTAAACTAGTTTATAAAATTGATGTGGAAAGCCATATATATTTGATGCCTTATCATTAGTTATACATTGAAAAAAAACAAATAGTTAAGAAAGAGAAATAGGGGAATCACCAGGGTTTTAATATAAAAGGATTAATTCATGAAGCACCACATATAGACACTCTTGTAATACATATACTCTCTCCATGATTTTTTCCTTAGCTTGAAAAATAATTTTATAGTTGTATAACAAGCCAAAGGTCTCTATAAATTTGGTGAGAAGACTATGTTATTTTGCTTAATTTACTCTTTTCATTGGCTTTCTTGGCTAGGAAATAATTTAAAAAGTCCCTAGAGGCATGATTGCCAATCTTAATCAAGTGAAATTAGGCATTGATTTGAGTTCCTTTAGTATTATGGATTTATTATAACATAATATTATGCTTGAGTGATGTATTCAAGGCCTATAAATAAGAATAAAATGGGATTTACGAAGCCAAGAATCAATCCTATGGTATTCTTTAGAGATAGTTCCATCAACATAATTTCAAAATTATGTAAACTTCTTGCTATAGTTATGAAAGAAGGTAGTGGTTCCATGGTATAAATAATTTCACCACTAAACTTAGCTAGAATCATATTGTATATGTGGATCCATTTACACACTATGGTGTTGATTAGGATAATGCCTTCATAACTTATGAGTGACATATTAAAAAAAATATATTGTGAGATACTCTGAGAAGGCCATCACCCCATTACAATAGACAAGTGAAGTGACTATGGTTTGAAATGACAACTTTTACATGTATTGTGGCATATAGTAAATTTAAAATTCAAAACAAAAAATTTGTTTCTAATTGTAGATATTAAAATGGGATACTAATAGCATCTTAGTATTGTGCATTTGGAAAATATCAATCACATATATACCCTTAAGTTTTATACCTCCCTATTGATAAAAGGCTCACATTTACCATCTCATTTTGAATAAATTTTTGTATATTAATATTATACATATAATTTTAATGATCTAGGTCTCCTCTACTACAAATAAATACTAAAACCTAATAAACATCATTTAGTACAAGTTTCATATCAATACCTTTTTTATAGACTTAAATGGACACTACCATATATAGAGGGACACTACGACTGACGGTAGCATCAAGATCATTATCTATTATCTAGTTTCCAAAATCCATCCATATTTAAAATGATTCAAAACCTTGAGTTTGGTGAGTTTGTTTTATTGAACCCTATTATGAGATATTTTTAAAAGGTGTGATATAAATACAAATCTAAGCCTTATCATTATTCATCTATAAAATACCAAGAAAATACCTACTAAATCTAAATAAATCAACTACAAAACCAATCTATTATGGCCTATTCATACTTATTTTCATATCAAGTGTAGGCATAGTCATATTAAAGTTAAGAAGCATTTAATGAGAAACCCATCAATGATATTTGTCAAATTATAAGCTAGATCACTGCATACATCTTCATATGTTATATTGAACCCTTGTACATGAAATTTCCAACATATATGGTAGAAATACATAATTATAAATCCATATTACAAGTATTGGATATAAAGGAATCACCCATTAACAAAGGGGTCTTTTGGATCAGCTCGAAACCATTAGCCAACAAAACTGTTTTTACAAAAATCATTCCAAGGGTGAAGAAGAGTGGAGAGATAGGTTTTTATCAGTCCAAAAATAATGAAAACCTATATCTTAGATATAAATACACTATAAAAAGGTGATAATAAATGAAAAATAACAAATTTGGTCACATCCAGATCCAGTCATTATTCCATACTAGACGCTTTTATCATAACCAGATACTACCATCAATGGTAATATCAAGGTCCAATGGTACTATCTACAAACATATAAGTGTAATTTATAAAATATAATTAATGATCCATAATTTTTATCATACATTATCTATACTTATTTCTCATCCATATATTATTTTACATAGTAAAATAATTAGCTACCATTATTTTTTTATTTTTTTCATCTTTCAATAGTTATGATTTACTTTTTTTATCAATCTCAGTTGCATAAACTCATAATATTGTTTCTTTGATTTTTTATATTAATTGGACTACTGTAGATCATTTTATGACCCTTGTGATTGAACTACATCTATATTATTGACACTATCTACACACTCTAAAAATTTAGGGTTAAACATTTAGTGAACCTAACCTACGTGTCTCTTTATGCAAATCTTACCTTACCCTATGGTGTTTAGCCTCATGAGGTTTTTCATTGATATTTTTCCACATTTATTGTATTATATGTAAACAACCCATGACTATACTAATATTAGGTGGTGTTTCTATTGAATAATTGGAGCTTCATGTTTTTTCACCTAAGATGGCTCAAATAAATGAACTATCAAATCATATTCCTAATGAAAGTGATAATAATGAAAATAATAAAAATATTGAATAGGTTATTTTAGAATATGATTTTGATCCCAAAAATGTGAATCTAATGCGAATGTTGAACATGAAGAATTAGATCAAGACCAAGTACAAGCTATTGTTATGTTTTGAGAGTGTATCGATCAAATACTTGAAGATCTTGGTGATATCCTCAAAAAAATATTAGAAACCAAAATAATAAAAAATATAGATGAACAACAATGTGCATCTATTGATCATGCTATTAGAGTTTTAATGCATCCCCATATGCTTATTTCTCTCACCTTGAGCACATAATCGATTCATACATGTAGTGGGATCATGGGGTATGCGCTGACACCATTATACCCTTAAAACAAATCATAGTATTACTACATATTCCATGGGAACCATTAACACATCAACCCAATTACTAGTTTTAATAAATATATCAACTCAAACCATGGGTACATCTCCTTTGGTGACATATAAAAATTTAAAACCTAGGAATTAAAATGTTCAATAACTTTTAAAAACTATAAAACATTGTCAAGATAAGGTTACCAACATTTATATATATATATATATATATATATATATATATATATATATATATATATATATATATATATATATATATATATGAATTTAGTTTATGCTATTTACTCACAATATGTTTTACATAATACTATTTCATCTTAAATATATTTTCACCTTTTACCAGTTTGTTTTGTTGCACCCAAGTTCACATTTTATGATGGAAAGGGTGATATTGAATAACATCTATAGTATTTATATGAATCAAATCTATATTATGCCTCCAATGATAAATTTTTGACTAAATTATTTATATAGAGCCTATAAGACTAATATTTATGATGGTTCTACGATCTACCAATCCAATTAGGTAGAGTTTATAAACCTCTACCTGATAATTTACTATCATATTTCTCTATCAAAATAAATGAAAATATGTCATATTCTCAAATTGGAAAGATCAAACAATAAATCAATGAACATATTAATGAATATGTTTAGAGATATAAAATAATGTTAGCGAAAGTGACAAATCTGATGGAAAATTTAAATAACTACAAGACATCTTGAATAAAAAATTACTTTCCCCATTCAATGATTCCATTGTTAAAAAAAAAAGAAAAAAAAAACTTTTCAACAATTATGCCACATTGTTTGAGATGATAAAATGAAACGTATTTCCTTTAACAATATTAAGTATGTATCAAACACACCGAATACATCTAATATTATGTTTCATATAAACCAAGCTATAAGTTGGATCCTATAGAACCTAAAATTGAAAAAACCAAAATGGTTAATGTGTTGTCACAACAACATAATCAAATCATCTTATCCAATGTACCTAAGACATAATTTACATGATTACCAAAGTCTCTAGAGTCCTTACTTCAGAATATTTATGGAGTGTCATCTAATATCTCTCCCTCTTAAAATAGAGGTTGATATGAGTTGACCTATACCCAAATTATATGATGATAATTCATATTATTATCATCACCATGTCCCATGGTTATTCTAAAATCATATTTTATTACTTGAAACATAAGGTAAAAGACCTCATTGATGACTAAAATATTACCTTTGATGATCGTCCAAATGATTCAAGTACACAACTTGGTGATCTCCAAAATTATAAAATATTTAATAATATTTTTCAAGATCATTCTAAGAAAGATATGAAAGTTCAAATGGTTTAAAATGCACATCATCATCCATAAAATTATGAAAACCCAATAGATCAAATTATTTGCATGTATATACATAAAATAAATCTTATGGTTCAAATACCTTGTATTATATTTGATAACATTGTAATATTGTGTGATGAATTAGATATACACTCATTATTTATTCAATCATACATTGATTATCAGACTATTATGACCAAAATTTTCACCCTTGGAGGAGGTTTTTTAGACCTTTCAAAATTTTGCAGAGGTAAACCTGTAGGTTAAAGGGCTAGTTCCCTTGATTTGTCTTTTATGCTCACACACTACACTAGACTAATCACTATTGGGGGTGAAAATGGAACAAGGAAAATGAAATATAACTATACTAATGGAGGTGATACACCAAATACACTTCCAAAAACATACTTACATTTACACTAAGAAAGAAAACTACTAAAGCTAGCCTCAATTCAATGGTCTTATAACATAAGTGTTTCTACATAGAGGTAGATTACTATGTATATCCAAAGTTGGGTGAAAATAAGGTCTGATCCTCGACACTACCAATCTCTCTAAAATTTAAAATACACCTTAAAAAAAATAGACTTCATGAGACTTGTTAGAAGAGATGTTACTCACACAATGCATACAAGAACAAAATAGAAGCAAAGAGAAACAATATTCATCAATCATCCTATAGATACACTTCTTGAGATCCTTAGGTAATATTTGTATAGATTAAATTAAATTAAAAACATTATTCAAATTCAAAAAAAAATGTCAAACTAACAAGGTTTCATCATACTAGGTGTGTACTAGATACAAATGCCAAAATGGTTTACATATATAGAACATAGGAGAGGAGAGAGAAGAATAAAAGTCGGAGGGTCACAAGGCCAAGTTTAAATACTTGAAAACTAGATAACATTAAAGATAATTAAGTGAAAAACAAATAATGAAGTCTCTTTGAACAAGTGTCCATCACAAATATGACATATTCCTTGTGTTGGTGTAAAGGCCCTTCATGTCTTTCTTTGAAACTACCCTTATTTGATGATGAGTACACTTGACTATATGAAAATTCCATATAAATATTTGAAACATTTTATCTATCTTATGAAGTTGAAAATAACATGGTGACAATCATATATGCCTCTTTAACTAATGAACCTCTTTTGGAGACTTGTTTACTATTTGCAATCACTCACTAGCCCTCTAGGCTTGATTCACAAACTTCTCACTCAATTTACCTATATATATTAAATAAGTTTCATTTCATATGTGTTATAAAAATCATAATTAACTCTTTTTTCCTTTTGTATATCAAATAAACCTCAATGAAACTTAAACAACACTTCTCATCTTCACGCTAGGAAGTCACTTTGTTATCTCATTGTCCTACGTAGAATGCCTACAATGAATAGACTAAAAGAGGAATTTATATGGTAAAATGAGGTTACAAAAATATATTATGAGTTATAAAACATACCTACACACCTCCCTCAATGGATTTTATTCACTTATTCCCTTCTGTATCTTCAATTCAAACCAAATCTTGCATAAAACATTGAATTAGACATGTATGTACAAGTGACAATTCAACATAATTAGATGTAAAGGCACCAAAGAGAGTAATAAACATGTAAAAAACATTTTTAAGTCCAATTTTCCACTTATTTATGGATATACATTCATGTTTTCTCCATTGGGTTCATACAAGGGTTTTATGAGGCTTTTAGGTCATCTAGTTTCTTAGCAATGATTCATAAAATCTAAATGCTTAACCTTCATAAAAATTCCAATAAGATAAATTTAATGACCCCATATACTATACCTATATGATTAAGGTTCCATGCATACCATCCATACATATATAAGAAAATGAAATTGGATCTTGAGCTCCTACACTGCATTATGGATAGGCCTGAGAGAAAATTAAGCTAAAATGACAATAGACATGTTTTTCCATAAAAACCAATGATTATTATGGATTATATACTCTCCTTTTAAGGTTATAAAAATATTTAGGGGCATAATATGGTCATGTGAATCAAGATAGGCACCTTTATGGTTTAGGCCTAGTTTGCAGGACTATGTTTCTTATGTGTATAGCCACTTGTGATATTTTCCAATGGATGTGGGTACTTATACATCTCTTTTAATACCTATTTCAACCTTGCACATCATTATACAATAATTCAAGGATCTTTATTTCATTCTTTTTTCATTCATGTACCATGTTTGTAGGTTGTCTTGGTACTGGAGTGCCTCTTGTCTGAGATAGAATAAAGGATATTTTTCCTAAGGGTATGAATTGACTGAGATCATGGAGATATAGTCTACCTCATGATTATTATGTATATCAAGTTTAAAAACTTAACCATGATCCAATATCCATAAAACCTTAAAATTTCTTAATATTGGCTTTCTAGACTTGTGACTATGTGTAGAGTCTTAGTTGACTACGTGTGAGGTTGGAACCCTATTTGATCAACTTTATACCCTATTTTTTTCCCCTCTAAGAATAACATGGGAATGTATTATCATCACTAATAAAGTGATTTATACTTGATCATATTCAATATATACCTCTTCCAACCAACTTGCATCTATTATTACTCAAGCTAGTGTACTATATGTACTGACTATGTCACCTGTAGGTGGAAATTAGGGAAGAAATTAAAATATTATTGTAGGTGTCAATACGTGCTTGAGCATTGTACTTAATGATTTTGAGTTACACTTGAATTCATTATGTCATTTATCACCTATATGAGCTTGTATCTTTCCTTGAGACTATGCTCTCATACCATTAGCATCAATAGACCATACGTAACTTGCAAGCTACATGTTCATTTGGGATCAAAGTCACTGTAATTAACTCAATGTCCTCAATAGAATATTGACTGAGTTGGATGCTTTCAACCATCATCTTCCATGACCTATAAATTTCTTATTATGCTAAATATACTACCTCAAGACTTAGGCTATAAGTATGAAACCATTAGGTCCATCTAAATATCATATGCCTTAACCAACATATGAAATTTAGTAGAGAAAAGTCCTCTTTCAGAGAGATTAAAGTAAATATTCTCATTTCACAAATTTTCTAATTTTTTACCTCTATGAGTGTTACTAAAGATTTTGAGTGTAGTTTTGACTATGTTTTGATGTTTTTAGACCTCCAAACCAAATTCAAATTTGTCAAATCTCTATCATGAATTTGACATCTCTTATCAACCCACTATCTAGGCACTCTTGTAGGTGACTACCTTCTAGGAATGTGAGTTCAATTTTCAACCTTACCTGGTTAAAACATGCTTTGAAATTTCATCTCCATTGGTCCATTTAACTCTATTTAGACCATCACCATGCTTATGAGTTCAATATCAAAGTATTACCTTAACCTAGAGCTCTCAATTGAGGACAAACTCTACAACTAATGAAATGCTATTCTTCAAACCTCAATGATGCTCACCTCTAGTATAAGGAGAATGATCATTTTTTTCTCCTCATGTTCAAATTTGTAAAACAAGACTAAAATCCATATGATAAGTATGATCATAATCTGCAATATCACATACATCACTTGGAAACATCTAACCA